>OU342744.1:209846892-209974948 GCA_910589775.1 Avena eriantha | reverse complement strand
GAATAACACACATGCAATGACACTGGTGGATCCATGTGTGGTTCATGGGAAGAACACACATGCAATGACACTGGTGGATCCATGTGTGGTCTGTGGGAAGAACACACATGCAATGACTCTAGTGATATGTAGTTTGTGAAAAGAACACACATGCAATGACTCTATCTATGGTTAATGAATAGAGAAGACATGCAATGACACTGGTGGATCCATGTGTGGTTCATGGGAAGAACACACATGCAATGACACCGGTGATATGTGGTTTGTGAGAAGAACACACATGCAATGACTCTAGCTGTGGTTAATGAAAAGAGCAGACATGCAATGACACTTGTGGATCCATGTTTGGTTCATGGGAAGAACACACATGCAATGACACTGGGAGTGGTTCATGATATGGTCTATGAGAAGAACACACATGCAATGACTCTAGCTGTGGTTCATGAAAAGAGCAGACATGTGATGACTCTAATTGTGGTTCATGAAAAGAGCAGACATGCATTGCCACCGGTGGATCCATGTGTGGTCTATGAGAGGAACACACATGCAATTACACCGGTGGATCCTTACGTGGTTTGTGAGAATAACACACATGCAATGACACTGGTGGATCCATGTGTTGGTCATGGGAAGAACACACATGCAATGACACTGGTGGATCCATGTGTGGTTCATGGGAAGAACACAGATGCAATGACACTAGTGGATCCATGTGTGGTTCATGGGAAGAACACACATGCAATGACACCGGTGATATGTGGTTTGTGAGAAGAACACACATGCTATGACTATAGCTGTGGTTCATGAAATGAGCAGACATGCAATGAAACTGGTGGATCCATGTGTGTTTCATGGGAAGAACACGCATGCAATGACTCTGGTGGATCCATGTGTGGTTTGTGGGAACAACACACATGCAATTACACTGGGTGGATCCATGTGTGGTCTGTGGGAAGAACACACATGCAATGCCACTGGTGATATGTGGTCTGTGAGAAGAACACACATGCAATGAGTCTAGCCGTGGTTCATGAAAAGAGTAGACATGCAATGACACTGGTGGATCCATGTGTGGTTTGTGAGAAGAACACACATGCAATGACACTAGTGGATCCATGTGTGGTCTGTGGGAAGAACACACATGCAATGACACTGGTGATATGTGGTTTGTGAGAAGAACACACACCCAATGACTCTAGTAGATCCTTACGTGGTTTATGAGTGGTTTATGAGAAGAACGCACATCCAATGAACTCTTGTGGATCTATCTTGGCATAATTTGATGTATGCCATGATGTATTTCATTGTGCAACACAGTCACTTTCCATTTTTATACTACTCAGTATCGCCCTTGGTTTTATGTGGTACTACACAGTTTTGCCCTCCCGTCTCTATCTTTCCTAGAAGCAAAAATCTGTGCTCACCCTGTCTGCTACTCCCTGATTGGTTATCACAGTTGTCACGCGGATCGTGCGCACCAACCGTTGATTCTGTGCGATCCAACGATGATCATTGCACACGTCGTGCCCTTCACAGTACAACTTGAGATAGCACGGACGTTTCCCTCAGCGAGACTTCTACAAGAAGGAACATGATGCCGTCCATGGAAAAAGTCGTCGAGCGGTCATGTCATGTTTAATCAAGTCTGAAAAGCCTACTACTGCTACTACTACGCCACAACGCATGGATCATCGAGTGCACGGTCGTCGATGGACAACTGCAATTTATTGCCACTTGATTTTAATAAGACATATCCCATTTTTTACGCAGCGGCTCTCAATCGCCAATTTTAGGGCCATGTCAAACTTCGTACATAGAAGTTGTGTGTGCGCCCTTTGCATGCGGCTCAATACAGAACTGCTATGCATGGCCAGGGGAAAAACGTGACGTACCGTGCGCGTGTCGCGGTGCACGGTGCAGTCAACTGCGCGGCGCGTTGCATGGTGGTGCAACGAAACGTGCCTTGCTTCTATCCACCTTAACTATAGAGCCCCTCTCCGCACACCCCACTCCCACTCTCGCTCACTGTCCCCCACGCAACGCTCTCCACTGTCCCACCAGCATCCGCAAACTCCCGAGAATACCCCATCCGCGCCGGCGATGGCCGAGGAGCATAAGGTGGCCATCGTCGCCTCCGTGGCCGCCGGCGAGGAGGCCCCCGTCTCTTCGCCGGTTCCCCTCAACGCGTTGAATGAAAGCAGCCGCTATCCCTGTCCAGTCCCTAGTGGAGGCATCGATGGCAGCCGCCGTTCCTGTCCAGGCCCCCGTCCCAGCTACCGACAGAGCCGCCGAAGAGGAGCCCCCTGCCTGCGAGGAGGCCCCCGTCGGTCACAAGCAGATCACGCACTTCTTGGGAACCTACGATCTAGATAAGTACATCGCTCCGCTGAACCCATACGACACCGGCATCGATGACCAATGGTCGGAGGTAACTAGGGTTTGCTCCCCTCCCTTGGTTCTTCTACCGTTTGTTAAAATAATGGGCTAATCTATTTAAAATTTAGCTGGTATTGTCATGTTTAATATTCCAGAATTAATCATGGAAATTGTGCCTAATTATCCAACACCGTTCCCATCGTTGGATGCTAGATCTTGGTTTATTAGGATTCGCTTGTTCGCATTTCGATTGCTCGATCTTCTTACACCATCTACTCCCCCATTTTCCCTTTCTTCCAATAGGTTTCCGGCAGCGACGTCTGCAGCGATGACGAGTCCATTCACACCAAGGCTCGTTAGGTGCTGAGGAGGTTGCAGGCCGGTTAGTACGACGGATTCCTCACGGGCCCCTACTACAGCTGCCCCTTCCGCAAGGGGGGCGTCTACTGCTTGACGAGTCGCGTCGCCGGTGGCACCGTCTTGAACACCTTACTGAAGCATGCAGAGGCCGCGGGCTTCGGCATCCACAAAAGCGGCAAGCCCGAGCCCGCGAACATCAGCGCCTACATCACTGAACACCGTGCTCTCGGCATTCACCTCCGAAACCTCCAGCAGGTGGCCATCAAAGAGGGTCGCATGCCTCCATTCAGGCCTAAGGCCCCCAAGTCCAAGAAACTAGGCAGCAAGAAGTGGCGGAAGCACTAGAGGGAGATGGAGGCGCTGGCGAATGAACGGGTTGGATGTCTCCTTGAATGTATATGCATCTGCCACGGCTGCTGCTGCTAAGCAGCTTCTTTTGATTTTCTATATTTTTCTTGCATCCTATTTCTGGCTGAATGCATCAAACCTAGTTAAGCAACCTACTACTTTCTATCACTATATCCTATTTAGCTGCGCACAGCTATATCTACATTTGTTTTGTTTTCTGAATGAATGTATTCTGCCTGGTGTGATTTGCTGCTTTAGATTTGCTACCTGATCGGAGGCAAAAAGAGGTCCAAAAGGGAATGAATTATCGAAGAGAGAATCTTCTCTAGATTTTCTACCAATTTGGGAAAATGAAACATATCTGTTTAGCGAGAGAGGAAAAGGGTATTCTTTCAAACTGCCAGTTAACGAGCTACCATCTTGATGAGGCCCCATCTTGACGTCTCCCTCTACAAGAAGGAACAAGATGCCGTCCATGGAAAAAGTCGTGGAGTGGTCATGTCACGTTTAATCAAGTCTGAAAAGCCTACTACTGCTACTATTATGCCACAACACATGCGTCATCGAGTGCACGGTCGTCGATGGAGCAGTTTATTGCCACTTGATTTTAATAAGACACATCCCATTTTTACGCAGCGCTCTCAATCTCACTTCCAACTGGGCCCACCATAAGAAGCTTGGACGCGCTAGCGGGAGGCCAAACAGCTGAGCTCAACGAGACCTAACGTCTCCGGTTCATCGAGTCACTCGCAGCCATCAACACATCCCTTTACAGAATCTATCACAACCCCACAAATCTCGTCGTACAGCCACCTACCTTCCCCTCTACATTTCCACTTTTAACTATCGCCAATTTTAGGGCCATGTCAAACTTCGTACATAGAAATTGTGTGTGCGCCCTTTGCATGCGGCTCAATACAGAACTGACATGCATGGCCCGGGAAAAAACGTGATGTACCGTGCACATGTCGCGGTGCACAGTGCAGTCGACTGCACGGTGCGTTGCACGATGGTGCAACAAAACGTGCCTTGCTTCTATCCACCTTAGCTATAGAGCCCCTCTTCGCACACCCAATCCCACTCTCGCTCACTGTCCTCACGCAACCCTCTCCACTGTCCCACTAGCATCCGCAAACTCCCGAGAATACCCCGTCCGCATCGGCGATGGCCGAGGAGGATAAGGTGGCCATCATCGCCTTCGTGGCCGCCGGCAAGGAGGCCCCCGTCTCCTCGCCGGTCCCCCTCGATGCGTTGAAAGCAGCCGCTGTCCTTGTCAAGGCCCTAGTGGAGGCATCGATGGCGGCCGCCGTTCCCATCCAGGCCCCCGTCCCAGCTATCGACGGAGCCGCCGAAGAGGAGCCCCCCCGCCGGCGAGGAGGCCCCCGCCGGTCACAAGCAGATCACGCACTTCTTGGGCACCTACGATCCAGATAAGTACATCGCTCCGCTGAACCCCTACGACACCGGCATCGACGACCTATGGTCGGAGGTAACTTGGGTTTGCTCCCCTCCCCTGGTTCTTCTACTGTTTGTTAGAAATAATGGGCTAATCTATTTAAAATTTAGTTGGTATTGTCATGTTTAATATTCTGGAATTAATCATGGAAATTGTGCCTAATTATCCAACATCGTTCCCATTGTTGGATGCTAGATCTTGGTTAATTAGGATTCGCTTGTTCGCATTTCGATTGTTCGATCTTCTTACACCATCTACTGCCCCATTTTCCCTTTCTTCCAATAGGTTTCCGGCAGCGACGTCTGTAGCGATGACGAGTCCATTCACACCAAGGCTCGTTAGGTGCTGAGGAGGCCGCGGGCCGGTAAGTACGACGGATTCCTCACGGGCCCCTATTATAGCTTCCCCTTTCGCAAGAGGGGCGTCTACTGCTTGATGAGTCGCGCCACCGGCGGCACCGTCTTGAACACCTTACTGAAGCATGCAGAGGCCGCGGGCACCGGCATCCACAAAAGCGGCAAGCCCGATCCTGCGAACATCAACGCCTACATCGCTGGACACCGTGCTCTTGGCATTCACCTCCGAAACCTCCAGTGGGTGGCCATCAAAGAGGGTTGCATGCCTCCAATCAGGCCCAGGGCCCCCAAGTCCAAGAAATTGGGCAGCAAGAAGTGGCGGAAGCACTAGAGGGAGATGGCGGAGGCGCGGGCACTTGCAGGATGTGCCTGCAGCTGCGGCGGCTGACCCTGCTGCCCAGCAGCTCCTTTCTAGCTATATCCTATTTCTGGCTGAATGCATCGAACCTCATTAAGCAACCTACTTTCTATCGCTATATCCTATTTAGCTGTGCACAGCTATATCTACATTTGTTTTGTTTTCTGAATGAATGTATTCTGCCTAGTGTGATTTGCTGCTCTAGATTTGCTACCTGATCGGAGGCAAAAAGAGGTCCAAAAGGGAATGAAATATCGAAGTGAGAATCTTCTCTAGATTTGCTACCAATTTGGGCAAAATGAAACATATATGTTTAGCGAGAGAGGAAAAGGGCACTCTTTCAAACTGCTAGCTAAGAAGCTACCATCTTGACAAGCTACAAGACACATACATAAACATAACACAACGAGGGTTAAATTTATTTTACTAGTACCACTTGATGCGCTAGACATCTTGGCAAGCTAACTGAGTTCCACCAACAGAAACATAACACTGACAAGTAAAATTTAATTCACTCCTCATCAGACCACTTGACGCGCTTGCCATCATTCTAGGTACTCCACGTCCGACGAACTGCTTTGTCCCAAATGGCATCTGACTTGGCTTTCCTATCTTCAGCGTCCTGCGACACAATTAGCGGTGCATCACATGCCTGATTGTTGCCGCTAGAAGATGCTGCCTCTTTGTTTGCCGCTTCAGCTGCAGCCTCTCTGTCAGCTGCTTCTTTAGCTGCAAGCTCTCTTTCAGCTGCTTCTGCAGCCTCTCTGTCAGCTGCTTCAAATGCAGCCAATTTCTTTGCATATTCAACTTCAAACTCAGCTATTCGGCATTTTCTACAAAGGGCTCCCCTAAGCTCGTCTTCCCTCTTGCAAATAGGGCAAAACACGAGGTAACATTGAAAAAAATGGATCTTCTTGTACAACTGGTAGGTCACGTAAGCATCTATGGCTGCATACTTCAGGTTTATATCATACAACGGCCACTCGTCCCAGAAATCATGCCTATCCATAGGGAAATCTTCCTTCATTGTGTCGTACGACTCATCGAGGATTCTAGTTGCGAGTGATGCCATTCCATGATTCTTCCTTCTCCCTAGGATCTTGACAAGACGCTGAATATCGATCCAGTTGTGCGCAGGAATTATAATTTCCTCTTGATACAATTTCGAAAAATCAGTTGTTGAGTCGACAGTGCAGAAAACAATTCCCTTTTTTCAATGAACTGGCGCAGCGCCGGACATTTCCTGTCAGTCCTGAAAGTATGTAGTTTGTCATCACCAAAATTTGTAACTACAAATATTTTGTCAATGCAAGATCATCATCTCGATATAATTTTGAAAAGTTTAGTAAATGCAAGATCAAGACTCTCAACATGGTATTGTCATAATTTATTCGGTTTTGCTATTTCTCAGACGACTGAACGAGTTGCACATTTCTTTTAACTATGGTTGCACTTTTCTTAGGTGATTGAGACTAAAGAAAATCTCAGTCGATTGAGACATAGGTAAACCCTAATTTATTTGGTCCTAAGTAAAATCCAGTAGTTGCAAGATGAGCAAGTGGATAAAGAACAAGAGGATAAAACCCTAAATTCGGTTAGCTACAGAGAGCAGATCTACAAACCAGGAGAGGTGGTAGACAAGGACGTGTTTCCGCATGGCAAGTTGAACGATGGCGACTTCATTCACTTCATATGGGTGCTCCAGGGTGTACTCGAGGTCCAATCCCACAAACTTGTCCTCGTCTATCCCAAGCCAACCCTCGTACATCCTTAGGACACGCACCACTGTCTCCTCCTCGTTGGTGTAGACAACGTCTATCTTGTTGTTGTCATGGGTAGTGAAGCTTGTCTCTAGAGAGCGTAATTCTTCCATGGCGGCAAGGAGAAGACGGGAAGAAGATAGTAGATGACAGGAAGAAGAAGAGTGGTTTCTGCGAGGCAGGAGAACAGTGGAACCGTCAATGCGCTTTTATAGTAGGGGTTAACGATTGGGACGGAAGTCCAAGGAGAGACGCGTGGCGGTGGCCGTTCTAGCTTCTGAGTAAACAAAAAAAAAATTATAATACCGATACATGGGACCTGTTTTGTCACATCAATACACTGGGTAGGGGGCATTGTCATATCCACTGTGCCAACGCTGCAAGCCTACATGACAGCCACCCCGCCTAAGCGACGGGAGCGACATAACGGCAAACTGACATGGGGGCCCCAACTTGACGCCTGTTAGCCTGATTTTTTGTATTAAAACGTAAAGTTGAATTCGTGCCGAAAAAGACCCTGTGAGTATTTGGCACACCAACTATAGTCATCCCGGCTAATTTCAGGGAACTTGGGTACCGCGTTGCCTGTACACCCCAACTTTCGGGCCGCAAAGTGATAATCTCCAAGGGTGGCCCACACCAGGGGGTGGTGTGGGCCCCATGTGGCCCATCTCCACTCCCCCTTTGGCATCCTTTGTCTTCTAGAAAAATAGGATTTTCCATATATTTTCTGGGATTTTCTGATCTTTGCGAATTTCGCCTCCAAACAGTGCCTTTTCCATCAGAATCCTGACTTCAGCGGTCCATCCTCCAAAAGTCATCAACCATGCAAAAACAGATGAAATAACATAAGTATCATCTCTTAATATGAAATATATCAATGAATAATAGTAAATTATGATATAGAATAGTGATGCAAAATGGACGTATCAACTCCCCCCAAACTTAGAATTCGCTTGTCCCCAAGTGAAAACTAAGCTCAATAAACATGACATCAGGTTTATGGAGTGAAGTGTCGATAAAATAATACGGACAAGAAGCATCACATTCATCAATACATAAATCATAATAGAAGACAACTCACTATTATATAACTTAACTTGTAATAAGTAAAAGAAACACAATAAAGATACACAAAGTAAATCATAATTGGTAATGGCAAACTTTGCTCTTGGTCAAAGAATAGTTAACAATTTGCAGGAGTTCAAACATAATGGGGTTTTCAATGATAGCTTTCAAAGTAGTACTCACTAAGATAAGCGCAATGTGCAAAACAAGGAACATAAGAAATATGATTGAATAAATCATCATATGAATGAAGCACAATAACTAAAAATACTTGCTTGAGATAGAAAGGAATATGTTTACTGGCTCAACTAAAAAGTAAAAGATAGGCCCTTCACAGAGGGAAGCAGGGATTTCAAGTTTCATAAAGAGCTTCCAAAAGTTATGGTACTTATTAGCTTTCAGCTCTCATTGCCCCTATCATAAGCATCTTGAGGTGATTAAGGTTAAAGTGATCAAATATGAGGATATGCTTGACAAGTTATAAGTTGAAAATCTCATGCCCCATGCTTACGAGTACCAGACCTCATGCTACTCAAATTTAGTCACGAGTAAGTTCTTGTCATTGTAAATACATGTGTATCATGGAGAACCGCCAACGGGGTACCCCTTGCCCCATGATACAGGAGCTATCCCATATCAAAATGACAAGGCAACAGACAATGAGCATCTCAGCGATCTTTTTATTCGCTATTTGCATAGGTTTTTATTGAGGATGCTTCACAGATTTCTCACTATGGTTATGCTGCAAGTTTCCACCATGATTAGGCATGTCTTAGGCTAGCCGCCCAGGCGTTTTTCGAACACATATACAAACTCCATGAGCTTACAATCTCCCCTTTTATTTCACACCGCCGAGATCCATAAGCAAAAGAATCATGATATCAACTAAATAAGTGCAATGTTGAAAGCGTTCCCCATGGTAACATGGTTCTGTTAATTCACAACTTATAAAGCGCAAGCATATATGCAACATAGATGGGCACAATGGTTCAAGTTTATTAAGTGCAAAAAGTAAAGTGTGCCATCAAGTTCGTGAGAGCTTTAATCACTAATTTTCACATAACAAGTTTAATTCGGAAGGTAGAGAAAAACATGAATTTACTTGGAATAGCAATAATTCTAATAGGTAGGTATGGTGGACACAGATGGCATAGGTTTTGGTTTAAGGATTGGATGCATGGGAAGCATTCCCTCTTAGTACAGGTTTTTGGCTAGCAAGGCTGGGTAACAAGCATAAGAGTTGAAGGAAACAAACAAACATACAAATGATAAAAACAAACATGCAATCTTCCTTGGAAGCACAAAAGATCTTAACTAGAGAATACTAAGCTTATGAGCCAATCAAGAAAGAAAGATGATGAAATTATATTTCTTTAGAGTACTTTTATCTTTTTCATTCAATTCTCATAATAATGTTGCTACTGATCGAGCCAGGTTTGCCAAAACCAACTAAATTTACTTAATGGTCCCAAAGTGATACCAATACTAACAACAAGATCAATCATATGACAGAAATTGAAAACTAATATAAGATATGCAAAAAGTAAATGATAGAACTTCTCATTAATATTCCATAACGACAACTCACACCAAGGGATACATGATAACTAACGAGAGGGGGGATACTTCCACAATGCAAACCATCCTATATGACAACTTCTCTATTCATGATATGACTTTACTTAAAAGGGTAAAAAGATAAAAGATAGTGATATGATATCGCGGCACTCCCCCAAGCTTGGAACAAACCAAGGGGATGCCAAAACCTGATGACGAATTACTCCTTCGGTGGTGGTGGTATTCTCTTGATCGGACTGAGAAAATATTCCATGATCTTGCGAAGCTAGTTATTCTCTTCTTGCAGTATATCCACCTTTCTCCTATAACCTGGAAATTTCCTTCACACAATTCTCATTAGCAACATTAGTGCATGCAAGGTAATAAACCTTTTAAGTTCAATTTCAACTGAAATCCATCAAAACATAGGCTACTAAAACAACTCCTCTCAAAATCCCAAAAAGGAATTCAAAAAGGAAATCTATTTAAGAGGCAAATGTAAGAGTGGCAAAAATCTGTCAAAACAGACTAGCAGGTAAAGATCAATTTTTTAGAAAATCTTTTGTTGCTTGATACATTGCAAATGTATCTATAGTTTTTGATGTTCCATGCTTGGTTTTATCTACTTTCTTGTGTTTTGTTCCAACTTTGGAGTAATTTTCTCATGATTTCTTGGACTAACCAATTAACAAGATGCCACAGTGCCAGTTGCCTGTTTTCTGCTGTTTTTGGTTCCAGGAAGTCAGAAAATCAATATTCTCGGAATTGGACGGGACAAAAGCCAAAGTTCCTATTTTACCGGAAGACTCACGGAGCCAGAATACGAGACGGAGGAGGGCCAGGGCCTGGCCACACCCCCCAGGCGCGGGCTAGCCTTACCCGCGCCACCAGGTGGTGTGGGGCCCCCTGGAACCCCCTCGGTCTCCCCTCTCGTCTATAAGAGCCTCCCGATACCAAAACACTAAAAAATCAAGCCTCAAGCCACGAAAAGTTCCGCAGCGCCGCCGCCACCAAAGGGGAGATTCAGGGGACAGAAAGTCTCTGTTCCGGCACCCTGCCGGGACGAGGAAGTGCCCCCGGAGCCATCTCCATCGATCTCCACCACCATCTCCATCACCATTGCCGATTCCCATGATGAGGAGGGAGTAGTTCTCTCTCGAGGCCAAGGGTTCTACCGGTAGCTATGTGTTCATCTCTCTCTCTATGCATGCTCATATTGTGATCATGAGCTTTGTAATCAAGTAGATCTACCTTGCTACTCAAGTGCTTTAATGAATCTCTGCTCTCCCCATGTGTGTGAAAGTGACAGCGTGCTCACCATGGTGGCACTTAGGCTAGAGATTACAAATACTTGTTATGAGTTATATTTGGAGTTGGATGTCTTTATGAAATTGTGGTGTTTGTTGGACTCATCTAGTACTCAAGGTGACAGTGTGGGGTTTTCTAGATGGGAAAGGCTTATTTTGAGGTATGCTGTTATAGCCCTACCATCAATTAGAGTGTTCAACCGGAGAGTAGTTAAGAGTAGTATCATAAAGAGAAGATATTTATACGAGAGTGTTCACTAGTGATAGTATGATCCCTAGGCCTTGTTTCTTAGCATTGATACACCGTTTGCAATTAGATCTGTTACATGTTTGGTTGCTTCCATCTTTATTTCAGTTTTACTTTAGTCTCTTCCACGCCATCAAGTTATTTTCTATCACTGTTACCACTTATAATTATCCATACCACTTGTACTTCACTATCTCTTCGCCGAACTAGTGCACCTATACACCTGACAAGTGTATTGGGTATGTTGGGGACACAAGAGACTTCTTGTATCTTGATTGCAGGATTGCTTGAGAGGGAATACCTTTGACCACTTCCTCCCCGAGTTCGATAAACCTTGGGTGATCCACTTAAGGTAAAACTTGCTGCTGTTCTAAAAACCTCTGCACTTGGAGGCCCAACAACTGTCTACAAGAATAGAAGTGCATAGACATCAAGCTATTTTCTGGCACCGTTGCCGGGGAGGAAAGGTAAAAGGTATTCACACCGGAGGATTAAAGAAGAAGAACCTCCCACGGCAAACGCCTATTTTCTGGTGTGAGTACTCGAAGTTATTTCCTTTAGATTCTGCAATTTTGTCTTTTTGTTTCTTGTTTTCACTAGTTAGGCTTAATGGAAAACAACAACAAAATTAGAGAGCTTTATAGTATTTATCTTGAGTTAGGACTTGAAGTGTTTGAAGAGAAAATTAAAAAACCTATGGAACTTTATTTGCATGCTAATAGCAATGTTGTTAGTATGAATTCTTTGGACACCATTATTGCTAATGCTATGGAAAAGTCTAAGCTTGGGGGAGCTAGTTTTGATGAGCATGATATTTTTAGGCCCCCAAGCACGGAGGAGAAAATTTACTTTGATGATACCAAACCTCCAATATATGATGATTACAATGATGAATATGATATTTTCAGTCCACCTACTATTGAAGTGGCAATTAATTATGACTACAATATGCCTCCTATATTTGATGATTATGGTGATGAGAATAATAATGATAGTTATTTTGTTGAATTTGCTCCCACCACAATTAATAAGAATGACTATGCTTATGTGGAGAGTAATAATGATTATATGCATGTGGCTCATGATAATAATGTTTTATGTGATAGTTATATTGTTAATTTTATTCATGATGCTACTGAAAGTTATTATGAGAGAGGGAAGCATGGTTTTATGTGTCTCAACAATGTTAAGTTTCCCCACTTTATGTTGAAAGTCTTGAAGTTGCACTTGTTTTTCTTTACTATGCTTATTGCTTTGTTCTTTCATGACTTGTTTATTTACAAGATTCCTATGCATAGGAAGTGGGTTAGACTTAAATGTGCTTTGAAATTCCTTCTTGATGCTCTCTTTTACTTAAATTCATATTTCTTATGTGAGCATATTTTCAAACTATCATGCCTAACTTAAAGGCGTTAAAGAAAAATACTTATTGGGAGATAACCCAAAAGTTTTAGTTGAGTATTCGAAGTTATTACTTCAGTAATAACCTCTCCTTATCCTTTTTATTTGCTTTTTGTGCCAATAGTAACCTCTAATGAGAGTGAAGTAATGATTGGGAAAGTTGTTGTCCCGAAACAGATTTCTGTGCTTCACCGTAAAAATTCGTGTTTAATCTCTGTACGTCCTTTTGAGGTGTAAATCGTTGTGCTTCTGCCCCAGGTTGTTATCTAACTTTCGTCAGTTTAACACTTTTTGATTTGAGCAACAGAAGGTCTTCGAAAAAATTCGTCTTTACCTGCTGGTCTGTTTTGACAGATTTCTGCCATTTTTTGCATTTTCTTCTTGTTGGTTCCTTTTTGAGTTCTTTTGGGGAATTGAGCTTTTTTAGGGAAGTACTATAGTAGCTAGTGTTCTAATGGAAGTTTATTTGGTGTTAGAACTGAACCTTGAGACTTATTTATCTTAAGTGCACTAATGTTGCTAATGAGATTGTGTGAAGTTTTGTATGAAGGAAAACTTTCAGGTGTATGAAAGGAATGAGTAATGAGATGAAGGATGGACTAAAGCTCAAGCTTGGGGATGCCACGTGTGTCACCCCAAGAAATATCCAATAAGTACAAGAGTTAAAGCTTGGGGATGCCCAATGCATCCCCTTCTTCATCAATAAAAATCCCAGGTTTCTTCCAAACGCTTCATTTTTATTGTTTCATGCACAGTTGTGTTTTTCTTGGAGCGTCTTATTTTCGTTCTTATTTTGGTTTTTCGTTTGCTTTGGTTTTCTTAGTTTTCTAAATAAATTGGTTGGACCCCCTCTTTCATACATTGGTTTGAAAATAGTTTGGTTTGGTTTGGAAAAGAGTAGGAAAGTTCATACTTTTATGGTAAAAAGAGCTCGTTTTTTACTGTGGCCTATGCTCTGTCATGCCATGCTTGATATTGTTTTGGATTTATGCTTAGTATTCTTTGCTGTAGCATGACTTGCTATAAACAATTGAGATTGCTTAATGTGCCTTGGATGAATCATGCATTGTTTTAGCATATTAAAGCATAGTATAGTGGTATTCTCCTTTGATGCTTTATTTGGGTTGACTTGGCACATGCTCACACCATGTTATGACTATCTAAAGTCACCATAGCCTTTATGATCCTTTAGTTTTCAACTTGTAGTATTACTTTATGCTTTGATCAATGATGTTTTGTCGCTCTGCATGATTATGGCCATTATTGCTCTCTTAGTTTGTCGCTCCCAGTCTTTTGCTAGCCTCCACAACCAAGTATGAGTTCCACTCATGCATCCAACTCCCTAAACCAAGTTATTCCAAAGAGTCCACCATACCTACCTACTATCTTAAGCTATTCCAAGTATATTGATGCTTTTTTTTACCTTCCAAATTAAACTTGTTATGAGAAAACTAGTGATTAAAGCTCTCACGAACTTGATGGCACACTTTCCTTTTCTTGCCCTTAATAAACTTGAACCATTGTGTTTTCTATGTTGTATATGCTTGCACTTATTTGTCGGGAATTAGTAGAACCATGCTTTCATGGGGAACGCTTTCAACATTGCACTTGGTACTTGTACCTAGTTGATACCATGCTCTTTTGTATATGGATGTCGTCGGTGTGAAATGAAAGGGGAGCTTGTAAGTCCATAGAGTTATGTATATGTGTTAGAGAAACGCCTGGGCCGCTGGTCTAATCCATGCTGACATGGTGGAAACCTGCAGCGTAACCATAATGAGTTGTCTATGAAGCATTCTTCTTATAAAAAAAGAGTCCTATATTGAGAAAAAAAGAAAAGAAAAAAAGAGATACTATGAAAAGAGGAAAGAGAGAAAAAGCACCATATTCCCATGGTAAATAAGAAGAATGTTGAGATGCTTGTTGTCTGCTTGCCTTGTAATTTTGATATGGGGATTCTTCCGTATCATCGGGCAAGGGGTACCCCGTTGGCGGTTCTCAATGATACACATATACTTACGATGACAAGAACTTACCGGTGACTAAACTTGAGTAGCATGAGGAGCGGCCCTCGTATACAAGGGACATGACATTTCTGACTTATACTTCGTCAAGCATGTACACCATAGTTTGTTCACTTTAACCTTAATCACTTCAAGATGCTTATTGATAGGGGCAATGAGAGCTAAAAGCTATAAGTACCATAATTTTGGAAGCTCTTTATGAGACTTGAATCCCTACTTCCTTTTACAAAAGGCCTTTCTTCCACCATTATATTGAGTCTCCACTTTCTATCTTTATGCACCTACTTTGAGAGCATAGTGGCCATTCTTAGTTCTATGTGCATTGTCCCAAGACTAGTTGATTGATGCATACTTTTGGTATTGCCTATTTTAAACTATTGTATCTAGTCACCCTTATGAACTTTGAAGGTGTCCTATGCATTTGTGTTTGCTACTCTATGAGGGACAAGCTGAATTCCACTATGCTATGCTTTCTTTATGTGAAACAAAGAAACGTCTTGCAAAGCATTGTTATTCGTGAATATTTTGTTTGTGCTTTTTCATGTTACAACATAATTGCAATGTCTTATTGTTCGAACTTTATCTTTCATGCTATGTTGAAGTACTATGGTCCCAGCTATGAATGCTTTTACAATAATGATGATCAAGATTATGTTGGCTGCGTGTCACCTCAAAAATTATATTATTTTTATCACTTACCTACTCTAGGAGGAGCAGGAGTTAAGCTTGGGGATGTTGATACATTGCAAATGTATCTATAATTTTTGATGTTCCATGCTTGGTTTTATCTACTTTCTTGTGTTTTGTTCCAACTTTGGAGTACTTTTCTCATGATTTCTTGGACTAACCTATTAACAAGATGCCATAGTGCTAGTTGCCTGTTTTCTGCTGTTTTTGGTTCCAGGAAGTCAGAAAATCAATATTCTCAGAATTGGATGGGACAAAAGCCAAAGTTCCTATTTTACTAGAAGACTCACGGAGCCAGAATACGAGAAGGAGGAGGGCTAGGGCCTGGCCACACCCCCCCAGGCGCGGGCTAGGGCCTGACCACACACACCCCCCCAGGCGCAGGTGTGGTGCCCCTGGAACCCCCTCGGTCTCCCCTCTCACCTATAAGAGCCCCCCGATACCAAAACCCTAAAAAATCAAGCCTCAAGCCACGAAAAAAAGTTCCGCAGCGCCGCTGCCACCGAAGGGGAGATTCGGGGGACAGAAAGTCTCTGTTCCGGCACCCTGCCAGGAAGGGGAAGTACCCCCGGAGCCATCCCCATCGATCTCCACCACCATCTCCATCACCATTGCTGATTCCCATGATGAGGAGGGAGTAGTTCTCTCTCAAGGCTAAGGGTTCTACCGGTAGCTATGTGTTCATCTCTCTCTCTCTCTATGCATGATCATATTGTGATCATGAGCTTGTAATCTATAGATCTATTCTACTACTCAAGTGCTTTAATGAATCTTTGCTCTCCCCATGTGTGTGAAAGTGACAGCGTGCTCACCATAGTGGCACTTAGGCTAGAGATTACAAATACTTGTTATGAGTTATATTTGGAGTTGGATGTCTTTATGAAATTGTGGTGTTTATTGGACTCATCTAGTACTCAAGGTGACCGTGTGGGGTTTTCTAGATGGGAAAGGCTTACTTTGAGGTGTGCTGTTATAGCCCTACCATCGATTAGAGTGTTCAACCGGAGAGTAGTTAAGAGTAGTATCATAAAGAGAAGATATTTATATGAGAGTGTTCACTAGTGAAAGTATGATCCCTAGGCCTTGTTTCTAAGCATTGATACACCGTTTGCAATTAGATCTGTTACATGTTTGGTTGCTTCCATCTTTATTTCAGTTTTACTTTAGTCTCTTCCACGCCATCAAGTTATTTTCTATCACCGTTACCACTTATAATTATCCATACCACTTGTACTTCACTATCTCTTCGCTGAACTAGTGCACCTATACACCTGACAAGTGTATTGGGTGTGTTGGGGACACAAGAGACTTCTTGTATCTTGATTGCAAGGTTGATTGAGAGGGAATACCTTTGACCACTTCCTCCCTGAGTTCGATAAACCTTGGGTGATCCACTTAAGGGAAAACTTGCTGCTGTTCTACAAACCTCTGCACTTGGAGGCCCAACAACTGTCTACAAGAATAGAAGTGCGTAGACATCATTGCTCAAATCAAAAATTACAAAACTAACGAAAGTTAAATAATAACCTGGGGCATGCACACAAAATTTACAGATTAGTACGATGTTTTTTGATTTTTTACGATTTTTTATAGTGAAGCACAAAAATCTATTTCAGGACAGCAACTTCCCCAAATCTTACTTCTTTCTCATTAGAGGTTGATCTTGACACAAAAACCAAACAAAAAGGATAAGGAGAGGTTATTGGAGAAGCAATAACTTCCAAGACTCAAATAAACAAAAACAAACTAAAAGCAAATATATATTGGGTTGTCTCCCAAAAAGCTCTTTCTTTATAGCCATTAAGATGGGCATGATAATTTCAATGATGCTCACATAAGAATATGAATTGAAGTAAAAGAGAGCATCAAGAGGAAAAAATACACGTGTTTAAGTCTAACCCACTTCCTATGCAAGGGAATTTTGTAAAAAAATAAATTGTTGAAACCAGAGGCTGTTAGCATGGAAGGCGAAACAGGTGCAACATAAAGACTTTCAGCATAAAGCGAGGAAACTTAATATTATTGAGATGCATTAGAAAATTCTTCCCTATCTCATAATAACTTTCAGTATCATGCATAAATTTAACGATATAACTATCACATCAACCATTGTAGCAATGATCACTTATTCTAACAGAAAACACAGGGATCATATGATTAGCAGTACTTTATTTGTAACGATATGATTAGCCATTTGTTCATCAGGTTCAACAACTTTATTTGTACTTTCATTAACCATACTAGCTATCATAGAATGTTCCTTTATATTAACTGGGAAAGGCATTTTCTCAATATAAGGTTTAGGTAAAATATGATTAGCAGTATAAACTTTGGTATCTCTTGCAGGAACACAATTAGCAATATCTTTATATGGCTCATGATACTTATTCCATTTCTTTTTAGGAATTTCAATATAAGAAGTAAAAGATTTAAAATAACTTGCAATATGTTGAGAGTCTAGACCATAAGCATTACTAATATTATGAAAGTCATCAGTTCCCATAAAAGATTTAATGCATTCATAATCATAATTTATACCTGACTTTCTTCCTTTATCATTCTCCCATGCTTCAGCATTGTCTTGAATACGGTCTATAAGATCCCATTTAGCTTCTTCTTCCATGCGTGTAAATGATCGAGCACAAGAAGCATCCAATAGATCCTTATCATGAAGGGAAAGCCTCGCATAAAAGTTATTGATAATAATATAGTTGGGGAGCTCATGAATAGGACATTTGAGCATTAGTAACTTCAGTCTCCCCCAAGCTTGAGTTGTACTCTCTCCATCACAAGGCCAAAAGTTGTATATTTGATTCCTATCTTTATGAATCTCACTAGGAGGATAAAATTTTGAATAAAAGAGAGGTACTACTTCCTCCCATTCAAGAGCTTGACCATTCTTCAGCACCTTGTACCATTCCTTAGCTCTTCCTTTCAGTGATAATGATAAAACTTCTTCTTGACTTGATCTGTTGTAATACCTGCACACTTGAACAACCCGCATAATTCGTGTATAAAGAGCAGATGATCACCGGGATGGATAGTTCCATCTCCAAAATAGTAGTTATCCATAACACGATCAACAATTCTTGTAGGTATTTTAAAAGTATCATTTTCAGCAGGTGGTGGTTCATCTACTACCTTAGCAGTGGTAGTAGCATTACGAAATAAGAAACTAAGTGAATTATCCATATTGAAATAAAGTAACTAACAGAAGTAAACAATACTCATAGTAGAAGTTTCCTTTACCAGTTCCACTCTCCAATAGCGCTTCACTCCCGGGCAATGGCGCCATAAAATTGTCTTGATGACCCACAAGTATAGGGGGTGTATAGTATTTTCGATAAGTAAGAGTGTCGAACCCAACGAGGAGCAGAAGGTGTTGACGAGTGGCTTGGAGCAGGAATTCTCTGTAAATACTTAGCAAACAGATTTTTAGGGGTTTTTGGTAATGCAGATAAATAAAGTACGAGTAAATAAAAGACAATAAGAATAATTGTAGCAAGTGGCCCAATCCTTTCTTTAGCAAAGGACAAGCTGGTTTTATTACTTAAGATGACCAAACATTTTCGAGGACACATGGGAATATCGTCAAGTTCTTTTGCTTCATATAGTTGATTAATCTTCTCTAGTTGGATAAGTGTTGTGTGGGTGAACCTGTGCTAATGTACTGACCTTCCTAGGACTAATACATACTTGTGATTATATCCCTTGCAAGCATACGCAAGTACAAGAAAGTAATTAAGATAAAAACCTAACCATAGCTTTAAACTCTGAGATCCTACACTCCCTTGTGCAAAGGTTTCCTAATGGGGGTTTAGGTTTCTGTCACTCCGGCAACCCCTACGATTAGTAGCCAAATACACAATGCATTCCCCTAGTCCCATAAAGGTGAAGTTTCATGTAGTCGACGTTCACATGACACCACTAGAAGAATAACACCACAACTTAATTATCAAACCATTGAATCTTTCTCAACACAATTCCACTACTAACAACATGACTTCTCCCATGTCCTCAAGAACTAAACGAACTACTCACAAGACATCATACGGATCAAGATCAGAGATGAAATAAAGATAAGTAACAATCTGAACATGAACGATAATTCAATGGTTCCACTCAATAGCATCAACTACAATGAGTAAGCAACATCGGGAAAGTTCCCCCAAGAATTATGCAAGATTCAACCCAATTGTTATAGCGGTGTGGAGTGGTGATGATGGTGCTGGTGGAGATGATGATGGATATGATGATGATGATACCGATGAAGTCCATCTTGATGGTGGTGTTGATGGCGACGATCTCCCCTCTCCGGGAAGGAATTTCCCCGGCAGATTTCTGCCTGCCGAAGAGCTCTTTCTCTCTCTGCAGTTTTCCTCCCCATAGAGGCGGCGAAATCTTTCTGTTGTCACTCCCCAAGTCTTAGGGTTTTGGGAGGATAATATACGCCAAAGAGTAGAGCCATAGGTGGGCCAGGGTGGCCACACCACCTGATGGCGCGACCACACCACCTGATGGCGCGGCCAAGGATGGCCCGTGCTGGGGGGTGGTGTGGCCCCCCTGTGGCCCATCTCCACTCCCCTTTTGGCATCCTTCGTCTTCTGGAAAAATAGGATTTTCCATATATTTTCTAGGATTTTCTGATCTTCGCGAATTTCGCCTCCAAGCAGTGGCTTTTCCATCAGAATCCTGACTTCAGCGGTCCATCCTCCAAAAGTCATCAACCATGCAAAAATAGATGAAATAACATAAGTATCATCTCTTAATATGAAATATATCAATGAATAACAGTAAATATGATATAGAATAGTGATGCAAAATGGACGTATCAAGGACCAACAAACAACCAAGATGGATGATGCAAGGAATGCAATGGTTTGAGCTCTCTCCGAAAGATATGATCGAGTTACTCACTCGAGAGCCCCTCTTGATAGAACGGTTATCTATCCTAAACCCGGTCTCCCAACTAACAACATGAGACCAGCAAAAGGGAAAATCTATCAAGAATAGCTTTGTCTTGAGCATACTTTGACCTTGTCTTCATCGATGACCACCGAGGATGGCAAGCATCAAACATGAGATCTTCTAGGGATGGCACATTTTGAGCTTGCACAACACACCTTCTTCTTCATTTCATCTACCTTGAAGCTAACACATGCTCCAAGCGATGCCAATGGACAATTCCTATAAGTACAACTTAATACAAACATTAGTCCATAAATATTGTCATTAATTACCAAAACCACACATGGGGGCCCACATGCTCTTTCAATCTCCCCCATTTTGGTAAGTGGTGACAATCCCTTTGAGAGAGTTTATATATGGAATTTTACCGAATAAAATGGTAGCACCAATATCAAATACTCCACAAGTATGTGATATTGGTACCACCACAATATATAGAGAAAACTCTCCTACAATCTATGCATGTGTGATGAACTTGAATTTCATTGCATATATTGCCAATCATTATCATTGGTGGAGTTTCCTCTAAATATACCACATGCTAAGAAATACCAAGATGCAAATGCATGAAAGTCAAATGCTTAAGAACAAACTCAAAGCATAAACCAACTTCCCTTAAACCCTCTAAAACATCTCCCACATTGGCATCGATTGTCAAAATGGATGACAAGTTCTAGAAGGCTAATATAGTGATAATGCCTCCAAACGTGTGCATTCACACATATCCAATGATGAATACTTGGGATGAAGTAGAACTATATTGAGAACTCGAAGATTGCTAAAGTAAAATAAAAGAAGCGTCAACAATGACGCAAGCAATCACAAGATCAGACAAACCAATTGAAAACAACAAATGAGTCCAAATGGAAACAACAAGATATTATAATAGAAGCAAAAGATTGTTTAAAATAAAAATAGAGAAGCCCTCCAAGATTTGTGCACAAATTAGAAAAATTGCATTTGAATACAAAATGCACAAATATGGAATCCTCACTCCCCCATAAGCATTTAAAACACAACAAATGAGAAAGAAGACAAATGAGCATTCTTAAATGAATTAGAGGAGCTCCCCAAGGATTTGCACCAATTATGATAATTGCATTTGGGAACAAAGTGCATGATCATAGAATCCTCACTCATCCAAATTCATTTAACAATACAAGGCATGAGAGAACAAATATGAGTGCCCGAAGATGCAAACAAAAGGAACGAGCACTCATAGGCAAATAATTTTGGAAGCCACCGAAGAATCAAAAAGGAATAAAAGGTGGTATCCAAGGAATAAAAATCTCAACTAAAATTGTCTTCTCTTATGTGTATAAGTTTCTAAGTGAAATGCATCACAAAGACATATGTCCACAAAAAACATGCACACATAAACAAGATACTCAAGAAAGCACATGAAATCCAAAATTAAGTCATAACATATACCAATAAGATTTTTGCTTATAAGCGTGGCCAAAGGCACAATTTTACCTTATTGTTCATTAATGAACTTAAAACACCAACACACTACATATATTACCACTATCACCAAGGGAAGAGTAGATAATTGGAATATATGGAGAAAAAGAAACAAGTATCATAAAGGAAAAATCAACTAGCAAAATATCACTATTGCACATGAGAGAAGTTGAGGAAAGGATAAGCAATAAAATTGCTAGATTGACATATTTGGGATTGGTAAATCATATGCATGATTTTGTATAGTCCCAATTATATGCACTCATCTCAACTTATACACATTTGCGATAGGGAGTTCTCTTAAAACCAAAGATAGAACCACAACAAATACAAATACAAAAATTCATGCTAGAATGCAACCCAAAAACGGTTGGAAGCAAGATATATAAGCATGAGAAAGAGATACTTGTTACTGAGATATAATTGGTAGGATGTAGAGGATATTGATTCGTTGATCATCATATAGCTTGCCTCCACTTTTCATGAACACACCACTTCTTCAATATTGAAAGACAAACATCCAATATATCTCTAATGTACCTAAAACACATTAAGTACAAAATAGTCCCCAAACATATTGGGTCTAAAGTAGTTAGAGGAACTACAATACATAGGAGAGAATCCACATAAACATGTGCATATTGATATGAAATTTAATTTCATGCACATCTTAGCCAATTAGGATTTGGTGGAGTTTCCCGTATATATTGGATCAAGAAACATAAGCAAGCCATAATATATACACATAGTAACTATGCATGCAAGCAACTTTCAAGAACCAAAAGGAGTTAGAATTTGAACAAAAACACCAAGTAAATCGAGATGTCACACACAAGAGTGTGACACGAAAAACGGTGTCCAAATTGTATCAAAGAATCAATTCAACACATCAAAGATCACAAGTTCAACAAATGAACTAGGAAAAAGCCAAAGAGAGAAAGATAGATAAAAACACAAATTCTCAAGGCTATATCCCATTCTAAAAAGGTCAAAACATGAAATAAGGAATGAGACAAGACCAACTCCCAAAAGAGCAGGGTTCCAACAGATAAACCAAACTCTCAACACTTTTCATGATGGCACAAAATACCAAAAAGAAAAGATCGAACTTCCAAGCACATAAAACATAATATGGAACAAAGCAAGAAGCATAAATAGGAGTGTTCTAAATAATATAGGAGAGCTCACCCATAAGTAGTACATTATATAGAATTTTACTTTTGAATGCAAAATGCAAACAAATGTGATCATCACTACAACCTACAATAAATAAAACACACGAGGACACCAATAAAAAATAAAAAGATCCATAAACACAAACATTTTCTTGGCCAAGGATAGGACAACAATAAACCAAGGACAAAGTGAATATGATCAAAAGATTCTACAATAAATAGAGTACCAATTGTCCAAGGACAAGAAGTATTGGGAATAATCATCCCGAGGTAGTTCACATGGATATACAAGATCATATTTGTCGGGGGGGGTGATCCCCAGGTACCCAAACCGGACAAGAAACCAGGCAGTCGGATCGCGTCCGGCTGACCAGATGCAACCAGACAGAGTAAGACAGGCCGGCTATCACCCGGTAGCCGGATCAGTAAGGGACAGCCGGATACGGCGACGTAGCCGGACCCAATTAGTGGGATAGGACGACATGTGTATCAGTGCACGGTACGCCCTGTATGATGACAAGACTGGCAACCACCCGGCCATACCGAAGACTTTGCGAGGATGACGCAGGAACAGTGGCATGTGCTGACGACAGGCTCGCACGGTGTCCACTGTGCCTACGACATCCAGACCGCTCGTACTCCGACAAGACATACCATACCGGACACTGTGGATGACCAGCCGGCTGGGGCCCGCGTGTGGGGCCCGCCAGTCGGATTGGCCAGGGAGACCGTTGCCTCTCTGCCTATATAAGGAGAGGCAAGGCCTCAGTAGAAAGGGTTGGTGATATAGCATTTAAGGCAGTAGCTAGCAGATACAGCTCGAGGAGCACTTGTAGTTCGTGTATTCCACATAGTCAAATCCGGCAGGAGTAGGGGTTTTACATCATCATGAGGGCCCCGAACTGGGTACTTCTTGCGTCCCGCTACGCTCTCTTGTATCCAGTCTCGCCTGCGAACGTTGTCGGTAGCTTCCTTGCTAATCCCCACACCTCTATCTAACCTCCTCAGGTACTGCCGTTCCCAATACAATGACAGTTGGCGCCCACCGTGGGGCGAGATGGCTTCGACCGGAGTCACGTTCCGCATGGGACCCCACACTTCAGCCGGTGAGCGCGTGGCCTCCGGGCTGGTGCTCACGCTTGGCAAGTTTGACTGCGTCATCGACAACACCTCCTACTTTGCCGGAACCTCCTTCCCGGCAAACGACACCGTCCTGTTATTCGGTGATCTCCCCGTCTACGTCGCCACCGTCCCAGAGCATTTCCCTAGGGAAATCGTCTCTGTCGCGGAACTTCCGTGCTCAGGCGGCAGCACCTCCGCCACATCCCGCGGCGTGGAGGTCATGATGGCCGGTTCCAGCTCCCATCCCCGCCAGCCGCGGGAGCGAGGCGCGGACAAGGTCGGAACTTCCACTCCCCGCAGCCTCGGGACCCGGTGGAGGATGCCATTGATCGGCTCCTGACGCCGGTTAACCTCGGGGATAACCCGGAGGAAGCGGAGGCCAACTTCACCATGGAGAGACAGATCCTCCTCCAGGAGACCATGGAGCTGGCGGCAGCCCGCAAGCAACTCGAGATCACCCGACGCGAGTACGACCGCGCGCACGACCTTACTCCGGCTACCGCGGAGCCGAGCCGGGGCGGCCAGGTACGGCGTCAGGGCGGCGAGCTGGGCGGTAGAATGGAAAAGGACGGGGAACCGGATCCCATGCATGCGCTCACACGGCCCACCTATAGCACGCCCATCAAGAACCTGCACGCGGCGTGAGTCGCAGCAGAGGAACTACCCAGTTTGGAGGGCGAGGAGTTGGCCCGCCAGCACGCTCGCATGCAGGAACTCCTCCGCGTCGCGGACGAGCAGGCCGGCGCCAACCGGCAGATGCAGGAGGACACCCCCAAGTATGACAGCAGCATGAAGCCGGAAGACTGGTTGACCGACTACGCTACGGTAGTCGGCATCGCCCACGGGAACAAGCACACAGCCGTGTGCTACGTCCCCCTCATGCTAACCGGGTCGGCAAGGACATGGCTCAATAGCCTTGCGCCCAACAACATCAACGCCTGGCCTGACTTCAAGAAGGTGTTCGTCCACAACTTCAACGGCACATACAAACATCCAGGGCGCCCGCGCGACCTGGCCTTGTGCGTCCAGGACGACCGCGAGATCGATCGCGAGTACCTCGCCAAGTGGATGGAGCTGCGCAATACTTGTGAGGGCATCCGGGAGAGCCAAGCCATCAATTTCTTCATCCAAGGTTGCCGAGAGGGCACCATGCTTCGCCACCGGCTACTATGTGATGAGCCAAAAACCATGGCGGAGCTCATGACGGTTGCGGACCAGTACGCCACGGCGGATGCCGCCATGAAGAAGCCCCTCCGAGTAAACACGGATGGCTGTCCGACTGCCACGGAGCCGGCTCGCGACCGACCAAGCAACCCGGCAGGAGAAGTCGGATCCTCCAGACGCCACGGCAACTACAACCGGTTCCATGGGGACCGCCAGGCTGGACAGCAGAAGCCTCGCTACCACGCGCGGCAGGTCAATGATGTGGATGAAGGAAATATGCCCTGAGAGGCAATAATAAAGTTGTTATTATATATTCCTTGTATATGATAGATGTTTATTTTGCATGCTATAATTGTATTGAGAGGAAACATCAATACATGTGTGTTTAATAAACAAAAGGGTTCCTAGTTATGCCTCTCTTATAAACTAGCTTGTTGATTAACAAGATGATCAAGGTTTCCTGATCATGGACATTGGATGTTGTTAATAACAAGGTCACAGCATTTGTGAAATGATGTGATGAACATTCATCCGAAGTATAGCATTACGATCAAGTCATTATGTTTATATTGCTATAACATCATACAAAGTAGTTTTAGTCCTTAGACCATGAGATCATGTTAATTGCTAACACCGGAAGAGTATCTTGATAACATCAAACGTCACACCGTAACAGGGTGACTATAAAGGTGGGTTCAGTGCTATGAAGGTGTTATGTTGAGGCTCATGGATCAAGAGTGGAATTTGTCAATCCCGATAACGGATAGATATATTATGGGCCCTCTCGGTGATATCACATTAAGATATCTTGCAAGCAAGTGATGTGATCACTAGAATGTTATATCACGGGAACGAGAAAAGAGTGCATGTCGGTAACGAGATCAAACTAGGTATTTGGATACCGATGATCGAATCTCGGACATGTATTATATCATGAGACAAAGGGACTAAATTGCTGACGTTAAAGGTTCTCACGATTACAGAAGTCATCGTTGAATATGCAGGAATCAGTATGGATCTCCAGGTCCCGCTTCTGATTATTGATCTGAGAGGAGTCTCAATCATGTCTGCATTATTTGCGAACCGTAGGGTGACACACTTAAGGGTTGCCGGACACCATTTAGGAGCACATATGTTCCAGACAAAAGGTTTGCAAAGCGCAGGAAATGTTTCGATAGAAACAGGAATTGTTTCGATAGAAACCGGAATTGTTTCGGGTGAAATTGCAGAAAGTGGTTCTGCATGTGATATTGAAATGTTGCAAGGGGTTTTATGTGAATGTTTGTTAATTAAAGTAATTAACAAAATTCTGAATAAAATAAATAAAAGAGTTTTATTAATTGAGAGTTGCATTTAATTGGGTGGAAATTAAATACATGTGAGTGGGATTTTGGGTGGAGGCCATGTTTATGTGAGTGGAGGTTCACCACATGAATGAAGGAGGGGAGGAGTCCCCCCCCTCATGCGTCGGCTATGGGAGGGGAGGGGTCTCCCTCCCTCCTATATAAAGCCCCCTTCTCCCCTCTCACAAATCACACCTCCTCGTGAAGGATCTCTCTCCCCCTCTAGATATTCCCCCATGGTCTCGGATTAGCGAGATACATGTTCCCGGTGGCCTTGCGTCTGGAAGGAGTTGCTGCTTCCGCTGATTCGCTGGAGCGAGGAGGTGGAGGTTGTCCGGTAGCTTGAACGTGTGTGCGAGGACGGATGCGCTGCTGATTTGCGGCGCTCGGACTTCCACACGATCTTGAGATCGGCAAGCGTACGACTACATAAACCACGAGTTCCTACTCGTTAACAAAACTCGTTGTCTTTGAGGGTTAGTTCTCCATGGATGTATGTCCACCCGTTGCTCTGTATCTAGTAGATAGATCTTGGCATATAGTTCTCATCGTAGGAAATTTTTTGTTTTCTATGCTGCGGACCCAACAGTGGTATCAGAGCCTGATCTATGCGTAGGTGCTTTGCACGGGTAGTACACATATGTTTATATGTGGGCGATGATGATCATGTTATTGCATCTTCTATGTACTTTGGATATTGGTGGCATAGTGGGATGAAGCGGCCTGGACCAACCTTACATGTCATCGTACATGAGACCGGTTCCACGACTGACATGCAACTAGTTTTGCATAAGTGGCTAGCGGGTGTCTGTCTCTCCGACCATAGTCAATATCCGATTTACAACGAGTTGCTAATAACTTGGTTATCCTCGTTGTGGTTCATGTTCGTAGGTAAGACCGGTTCTATCTCCGAAAGCCCTAAGCCACGTAAAACTTGCAATTGATAAATTAGAGGCGTCTAGTTTAGATTGTTGCTGGGCTAGTGTCTTGATATGGTATTGTTGTAAGTAGATGTATGATAGATACTGTTACAACTCACTTGACGTGTAAGTTCCATAGACCTTGGCCTTACACATAAAGGAATGATAGAGATCATACCACGATGCAAATGATAGAGATCAAATGCATGGACCATATCACCTCACTTCACACATTAGATGTTAGCATCTTATATTGCTAGTTTGGCGTTTTTGATAGCATTATAAGATGATCCCTCATTTAGATATCAAGATAAAATGTGTTCTTCCTTAAGTATGCACCGTTTTGTGGATCGTGTTTTGAGGCATCACGTGATGATCAGGTGTTCTCAACTCTACGCTTTCATAAAACGGGTGTAAGACAGTTTTACACATGTGAATACTAAGGTTCTTACTTGGCGAGCCTAGCATGTACAGACATGGCCTGGGAACACGGACCGAAAGGTTAAGCATGAGTCATATAGTTGATATGATGCCCATATAGATGCTTGCCTTTGAAGCTACACCGACTCACGTGATGATCGGACTTGGTGTAATGGATTTGGTTCATGTAATCACCAAAAGGACACGAGGGATGTCGTTTTTGAGTGGGAGTTCATTGGTAATTTGGATTAGTTGAACTCAATCTATCATAAACTTAGTCTAAATATATTACAAATTCTGTTGTAGATGGCACCACCTGCATTTAATTTCAATGTGTTCATGGAGAAAGAGAAGCTTGCTGCGAATGGTAGCAACTTCACCAATTGGGCTATGAATTTGAGGATTCTCCTCACTGCTGCACAAAAGCAATATGTGCTAGAGGCGCCACTAGGCCCCCCACCAGCTCTTGATGCCCCTGACGAGGAAAAGAACATCTATATAACTCGTCAGGAGGACCACAACTTAGTTCATTGCGGCATACTGTATGGGCTAGAGCCAGAACTTCGAAAACGTTTCGAAAATGGCAATGCCTTTGATACCATGGGAGAATTGAAAATGATTTTCGATACCCATGCTGCCGTAGAGAGTTATAATGCTTCTGAAAAGTTCTTTAGCTACATGATGGAAGAGAACAGCTCCGTTAGTGAGCACGTACTCAAAATGTCTGGGTACGCCGATAAGCTTGTGTCCTTGGGAATAACGATTCCCAATGACTTAGGCATACATCGTGTTCTCCAATCTCTGCCACCTAGCTACAAGAGCTTCATGATGAACTATAATATGCAGGGCATGAAGAAGTCTCTTCCCGAGCTTCTGTCAATGCTTAAGACTGCAGAAGTGGAGATTAGGAAAGAACATCAAGTGTTGATGATCAATAAGACCACCAGTTTCAAGAAGGACAAGAAAGGCAAGCAGAAGGGAAAGAAGGGCGGAAAATCTGTTGCCGCGCCTGAAAAGAAACCCTAAGCTGGCCCTAAGTCTGACACCGAGTGCTACTATTGCAAGGGGACTGGCCATTGGAAGCGCAACTGCCCCAAGTATTTGGCGGGCAAGAAGGCCGGCAAGGCAAACAAAGGTATATGTGATATACATGTTATTGATGTGTACTTGACTAGTACTCGAAGTAGCACCTGGGTATTTGATACGGGATCGGTTGCTAATATATGTAACTCGGTTCAGGGGCTGCGGAACAAGCGACAACTAGCAAGGGATGAGGTCACGATGCGGGTCGGCAATGGATCAAGAGTTGATGTGATCGCCGTCGGAACGCTGCCTCTCCATATGCCGTCGGGATTAGTTATAAACCTGAATAATTGTTATTTGGTGCCTGCACTGAGCATGAACATTGTATCCGGATCATGTTTGATGCAAAGTGGTCATTCGTTTAAGTCTAAAAACAATGGTTGTTCGATTTATATGAATAATATCTTTTATGGTCATGCACCTGTGTTGAATGGTTTATTTCTATTGGATCTCGATAGTAGTATTACGCATATTCATAATGTTGATGCTAAAAGGATTAAACTTGATAATGATATATCTGCATATATGTGGCACTGCCGTCTAGGTCATATTGGCATTAAACGCGTGAAGAAACTCCATTCTGATGGACTTTTGGAATCACTTGATTTTGAATCATTTGATACATGTGAGCCATGCCTTATGGGCAAGATGACTAGAACGCCGTTTTCCGGTTCAATGGAACGGGCGACAGATTTATTGGAAATCATACATACTGATGTGTGTGGACCAATGAGTGTGTCGGCGCGAGGTGTATGTCGTTATTTTGTTACTTTCACGGATGATTTGAGTAGATACGGGTATATCTATTTGATGAAACATAAGTCTGAAACCTTTGAAAAGTTCAAAGAATTTCAGAATGAAGTGGAAAATCATCGTAACAGAAAGATCAAATTTCTGCGGTCCGACTGTGGAGGAGAGTATCTTAGTTACGATTTTAGCACACATATGAAAGACTGTGGAATAGTTTCACAACTCACGCCTGCCGGAACACCACAACGTAATGGTGTGTCAGAACGTCGTAATCGTACTTTATTGGATATGGTTCGATCTATGATGTCTCTGACTGACTTGCCACTGTCATTTTGGGGTTATGCACTGGAAACCGCTACATTCACTTTAAATAGGGCACCATCTAAATCCGTTGAAAAGACACCGTATGAATTATGGTTTGGAAACAAACCTAAGTTGTCATTTCTTAAAGTTTGGGGATGCGATGTTTATGTGAAGAAACTTCAACCGGATAAACTCGATCCCAAAGCGGAAAAATGCGTCTTCATAGGATACCCTAGGGAAACGATTGGGTATACCTTCTATCACAGATCCGAGGGCAAGGTCTTTGTTGCCAAGAATGGATCCTTTCTTGAGAAGGAGTTTCTCGCGAAAGGTGTGAGTAGTCGGAAGGTAGAACTCGAAGAGGTTATTGAACCTTCTCTTCATGAAATGGCGAGTAGCGCAGCACCAGAAGTTGTTTCGGAGTTGACTTCACCTAATGAAGAGAGAGCTAATGATATTGATCATGAAACTCCGAAAGAGGACACTACCGAACCTCGCAGGTCAAGCAGGACACGTGCAGCTCCTGAACTGTACGGCAGTCCTGTTATGAATTTCATGATTGATGAAATAGATGACCCTGTGACGTATGAAGAAGCGATGATGAGCCCTGATTCCAACAAATGGCTAGAAGCCATGAAATCCGAGATGGAATCCATGTACGAAAACCAGGTTTGGACCTTGGTGGACTTACCTCACGATCGAAAGGCCGTTGAGAATAAATGGATTTTCAAAAGAAAAACTGATGCTGATGGTAATGTAACCATCTATAAGGCTCGACTTGTCGCAAAGGGGTTTCGACAAATTCAAGGAGTTGACTACGATGAGACATTCTCTCCTGTAGCGATGCTTAAGTCGGTTAGGATTATGTTAGCAATTGCTGCATATTTCGATTATGAAATATGGCAGATGGATGTCAAAACTGCGTTCCTCAATGGTAATATTGAAGAAGAGTTGTATATGATACAACCTAAGGGTTTTGTTGATCCTAAGGATGCTGATAAGGTGTGCAAACTTCAGCGATCCATGTATGGACTGAAGCAAGCATCCCGGAGTTGGAATCTCCGCTTTGATGAGGTGATCAAAGAGTTTGGATTTGTCCAAACTTATGGAGAGGCTTGTATTTACAAGAAAGTGAGTGGGAGCAATGTGGCATTTCTGATATTATATGTGGATGACACATTATTGATTGGAAATGATATAGATCTTTTAAACAGTGTTAAAAGTTATCTAAACAGCAAATTTTCGATGAAGGACCTTGGTGAAGCTTCATATATATTAGGCATTAAAATCTATAGAGATAGATCAAGACGCCTAATTGGGCTATCGCAGAGTACATACCTTGATAAGATATTAAAGAAGTTTAATATGGACGGAAGTAAGAAGGGGTACTTACCTATGTTGCAAGGCAAGACATTGAGTAAGACTCAAAGTCCGGCTACGGCGGAAGAAAGAGAGATAATGGATAAGATCCCCTATGCCTCAGCCATAGGCTCTATAATGTATGCCATGCTATGTACAAGACCGGATGTGGCACATGCTATTAGTTTGACTAGTAGGTACCAATCTGATCCAGGTTCGGAACACTGGATAGCGGTCAAGAATATCCTTAAGTACTTGAGAAGAACTAAGGATATGTTTCTTGTATACGGAGGTGAAGAAGAGCTAGTCGCTAAGTGTTATGTCGATGCTAGCTTTGACACTGATCCGGATGACTCTAAGTCTCAATCCGGATACGTATTTCTCTTGAACGGAGCAGCAGTTGGTTGGAGGAGCTCCAAACAACCTGTGGTGGCTGGATCAACGACGGAGGCGGAATATGTTGCTGCTTCAAAAGCAGCACAGGAAGCGGTTTGGATGAAGGAGCTCATAACTGAAGTAGGTGTGGTTCCTAGTGCGTTGGACCCAATGGTGATCTATTGTGACAACAATGGAGCCATAGCCAACGCCAAGGAACCAAGGTCTCACAAGAATTCCAAACATATTAAGCGCCGGTTTCACTCCATCCGCGAGCATGTCATGGATGGAGATATAAAGATTTGTAAAGTGCACACAGACCTGAATGTAGCAGATCCGTTGACTAAAGTACTCCCTAGGGCAAAACATGATCAACACCAGAACTCCATGGGTGTTAGATTTATCACTATGTGAACTAGATTATTGTCTCTAGTGCAAGTGGGAGACTGAAGGAAATATGCCCTCAGAGGCAATAATAAAGTTGTTATTATATATTCCTTGTATATGATAGATGTTTATTTTGCATGCTATAATTGTATTGAGAGGAAACATCAATACATGTGTGTTTAATAAACAAAAGGGTTCCTAGTTATGCCTCTCTTATAAACTAGCTTGTTGATTAACAAGATGATCAAGGTTTCATGATCATGGACATTGGATGTTGTTAATAACAAGGTCACAGCATTTGTGAAATGATGTGATGAACATTCATCCGAAGTATAGCATTACGATCAAGTCATTATGTTTATATTGCTATAACATCATACAAAGTAGTCTTAGTCCTTAGACCATGAGATCATGTTAATTGCTAACACCGGAAGAATATCTTGATAACATCAAACGTCACACCGTAACAGGGTGACTATAAAGGTGGGTTCAGTGCTATGAAGGTGTTATGTTGACGCTCATGGATCAAGAGTGGAATTTGTCAATCCCGATAACGGATAGATATATTCTGGGCCCTCTCGGTGATATCACATTAAGATAGCTTGCAAGCAAGTGATGTGATCACTAGAATGTTATATCACGGGAACGAGAAAAGAGTGCATGTCGGTAACGAGATCAAACTAGGTATTTGGATACCGATGATCGAATCTCGGACATGTATTATATCATGAGACAAAGGGACTAAATTGCTGACGTTAAAGGTTCTCACGATCACAGAAGTCATCGTTGAATATGCAGGAGTCAGTATGGATCTCCAGGTCCCGCTTCTGATTATTGATCTGAGAGGAGTCTCAATCATGTCTGCATTATTCGCGAAAGTAGGGTGACACACTTAAGGGTTGCCGGACACCATTTAGGAGCACATATGTTCCAGACAAAAGGTTTGCAAAGCGCAGGAAATGTTTCGATAGAAACAGGAATTGTTTCGATAGAAACCGGAATTGTTTCGGGTGAAATTGCAGAAAGTGGTTCTGCATGTGATATTGAAATGTTGCAAGGGGTTTTATGTGAATGTTTGTTAATTAAAGTAATTAACAAAATTCTGAATAAAATAAATAAAAGAGTTTTATTAATTGAGAGTTGCATTTAATTTGGTGGAAATTAAATACATGTGAGTGGGATTTTGGGTGGAGGCCATGTTTATGTGAGTGGAGGTTCACCACATGAATGGAGGGGAGGAGTCCCCCCCTCATGCGCCGGCTATGGGAGGGGAGGGGTCTCCCTCCCTCCTATATAAAGCCCCCTTCTCTCCTCTCACAAATCACACCTCCTCGTGAAGGATCTCTCTCCCCCTCTAGATATTCCCCCATGGTCTCGGATTAGCGAGATACATGTTCCTGGTGGCCTTGCGTCTGGAAGGAGTTGCTGCTTCCGCTGATTCGCTGGAGCGAGGAGGTGGAGGTTCTTTGGTAGCTTGAACGTGTGTGCGAGGACGGATGCGCTGCTGATTTGCGGCGCTCGGACTTCCACACGATCTTGAGATCGGCAAGCGTACGACTACATCAACCACGAGTTCCTACTCGTTAACAAAACTCGTTGTCTTCGAGGGTTAGTTCTCCATGGATGTATGTCCACCCGTTGCTCTGTATCTAGTAGATAGATCTTGGCATATAGTTCTCATCGTAGGAAATTTTTTGTTTTCTATGCTGTGGACCCAATAGTGGAGGGTGCGCCCGACGCACCGGCTAATGAGTCAAGAAGGCAGAAGCCACGGCTCACCTTCGACCAGATGTTTGACGGCCCGTGCAAGTGCCATAGCGGTCCCTTCAAACCGGCTACGCACACCACCCAGAACTGCAGCTTGACCCGCCAGCTAAAGGACTAGGGCAACCAGCCTCATCCCCCGCCTCCCCCACCGGGTGGACCTCCACCACCGTCTAGGGGAGCCGGTAATGATGGTAACGGTGGCAACGGCGGCAACAACAACAACAACGGCTACCCCCAGCCACACGCCGCCTACCACATCTTCGAGACGGAGCAAGACGACAAGCACAGCCGCAGGCGACGCTCCAAGGAGGTCAATGCCATCGTCTCTCTGGTCCCCTAGTACCTGAACTGGTCGAAAACCCCCATCACCTAGAGCCGGGAGGATCAGCCTGAGCATCTGCCGACTCCTGGGGGCTACGCCATGGTGCTCGACCCTCTCATCGTCTCCAACGCGCGCACCTGCCGATTCTCGCGTGTCCTCATCGACGGAGGCAGCAGCCTCAACCTCCTCTGCCAGTCCTCGCTGGAGAAGCTGGGCATTCGCGAAAGCGACCTGCGCCCAACTACCACGACGTTCCATGGCGTACTTCCGGGGCCAGCCTGCGCCCCGCTGGGGAAAATCCAGCTAGACATCATCTTCGGGACCGAGGAGAACTTCCGCCGCGAACTAATTTGGTTTGAGGTGGTAAATCTGACGAGCTCCTACCACGCTCTCCTCGGGCGCCCCGCCCTTGCCAAGTTCATGGCCATCCCCCACTACGCATACCTCAAGACGAAGATGCCGGGACCCCACGGCGTGATCACCATCGCCAGCTGCTTCAGGCGGTCGATGGAGTGCGCCTCAGCCGGTTCCAAACTGGCAGAGGCCCTCATCATAGCCAAAGAAAAATGCGCGGTCATGCGCAATGTGGCCATGGCCCAGCAGGACATTCCGGCTAGCAGCAAACCGGCTGGAGAAGGAGCTTTCCAGCCGGCAAAGAAGACAAAGAGAATCCTGCTCGACCCCTCCGATCCGACTAAGTTCGTCACCATTGGTGCCGGCTAGGACAGCAAATAGGAAGGCGCGCTCGTCGACTTCCTCCGTGAGAATCGGGACATCTTCGCATGGTCCCCCAAGGACATGTTGGGTGTGCCGAGGGAGTTCGCCGAGCACTCACATCATGTGCGTCCGGATGCCAAGTCGGTCAAGCAACCCCTGCGCCGGTTCGCAGAGGAGAAGAGAAAGATAATCGGTGACGAGATCACCCGGCTCCTTGCAGCCGGGTTCATCATGGAAGTGTACCGCCCGGACTGGTTGGCGAACCCAGTCTTGGTGCTGAAGAAGAACAAGACCTGGCGCATGTGTATCAACTACACCAGCCTGAACAAGGCGTGCCCGAAAGACCCCTTCGCCTTGCCCCATATCGATCAAGTCATCGATTCCACGGCCGGCTGTGATTTGTTGTCTTATCTAGATTGCTATTCCGGGTACAATCAGATCCGGCTAAACCCGGCTGATCAGATTAAGACATCATTTATCACCCCCTACGGGGCTTTCTGCTATGTAACCATGCCTTTCGGCCTAAAGAATGCAGGCGCCACCTATCAGCGATGTATGCAGAAATGCTTGCACTCGCAGATAGGCCGAAACATGCACGCTTACGTGGATGACGTGGTCATCAAGACCAAGGAGAAGCGCACCCTCCTCGAGGATCTGGGAGAGACATTTGGCAACCTCCGCCAATACCGGATGAAGCTGAACCTGGAAAAGTGCGTCTTTGGGGTGCCGTCCGGCCAGCTCCTCGGTTTCCTCGTATCACAACAAGGTATCGAGGCGAATCCGGAGAAGATCGCGGCCATCGAGAGGATGCAGCCGCCCAGGAACCTGCTTGGGGTCCAGAAGTTCACCGGATGCCTGGCTTCCCTCAGTCGCTTCGCCAGTCGGCTGGGGGAGAAGGCACTTCCGTTGTACCAGCTAATGAAGAAGACGGACAAGTTCTCCTGGACTTCGCAAGCCGACACCGTGTTTCACGACCTCAAGCGCACGCTATCCACAGCACCGGTCCTAGCCACACCGGCTAGCAAGGAGCCGATGTTGCTCTATATAGCAGCCATCAGCCAGGTCGTCAGCGTCGTCCTGGTGGTGGAGCGCCCCGAGGAAGGCAAGGCTCAGCCGGTTTAGAGACCTGTCTACTACCTCAGCGAGGTTCTCTCCCTCTCCAAGCAGAACTACCCCTACTACCAAAAGATGTCCTACGGTGTGTACCTAGCATGCAAGAAGCTCAAGCACTACTTCCAGGAGCACCCGATTAAGGTCGTGTGCACTGCACCCCTTTCGGAAATCATCGGCAACAAGGACGCCACCGGCCGAGTCGCCAAGTGGGCCATCGAGCTCGCCGCCTACTCCATCCAGTACAAGCCTCGGCTCACGATCAAGTCGCAGGCGTTGGCGGACTTCCTCGTCGACTGGGCCGAGACCCAGTATCTCCCACCAGTTCTGGATTCAGACCACTGGCGGATGCACTTCGACGGGTCGAAGATGCTCGGGGGCTTGGGACCCGGCATCGTGCTCACCTGCCCAAGGGAGACCGGCTGGAGTACGTGCTGTAGATCCACTTCAAGGCCTCCAACAACGTAGCCGAATACGAGGCACTGGCGCACGGGCTACGGCTGGCCAAGGAGATCGGTGTCAACCGGATCCTGTGCTTCGGTGATTCGGACTTGGTGGTGCAGCAGGTGTCTGGAGAATGGGACGCCAGAGACGCAAACATGGCTCTCTACCGATTCCACATCCAGAAGCTCAGCGCCTCCTTCGACGGGTGCGAATTTCACCACGTCCCCCGCATCAACAACGAGGCAGCCGATGCGCTCTCCAAGATCGGATCCACCAGGCAGGCCATCCCACCAGGGGTCTCCTTGGAGCACCTGCGCAAGCCATCCATCAACCCGTCACCAGAATCAGACTCCATCATCTGGGCAGGAAGCGTTCCGGCTAACAGAACGGCAGAAGCAGAGCCGACAGAACCGCCGAAGAAGACGTTTCGAAGCACCAATTCCGGCCAGGCAGTGCCTTCCGGCTCGCAAGACCCCGGGGGCTGCCGGCTCGCCTAGGTGCTCGGGGGCTGCCGTCCCGGGTACGCCACCCGGACGACCCCCCCCCCCCCCCCCCCGACATCCGTCAGCCGGAGGACAAGAGCGTCCTTGTCATTTGGGAAGTGCCATCCTGGGCACATCCCTTCATGAGCTACATCGCCAATGGAGAACTCCCAAACGACAAGGTGGAGGCCAGGCAAATCTGGCGCCGCGTGCACACGTACACCATCATAAATGGCGAGCTGTACAAGCGCAGCATATCCGGTATCTTCCAAAGATGCGTCGATGTGGACACGGGTTACCGGCTACTCAAGGATATCCACCAGGGCGAGTGCGGGCACCATGCTTCATCAAGGGCGATAGTCGCCAAGGCATTCCGCCATGGTTTCTATTGGCCCACCGCCCTCGAGGACGCTGAGCAGCTGGTCCGCGCATGCAATGGGTGCCAACGCTTCGGGCAGCTCAGGCACATGCCAACTTCGGTACTCAAGACCATACCGATCACCTGGCCCTTCGCAGTTTGGGGCCTCAACACGGTCGGTCCTTTCAAGCGAGCACGCGCGGGCATGACCCACCTACTGGTAGCGGTGGACAAGTTCCCAAAGTGGATCGAGGCCAAGCCTATACGGAAGCTGGATGTAACGACGGTTGTTACCTTCTTCACCGACATCATCAACCGCTTCGGCTACCCCAACAGCATCATCACCGACAACGGCACGAACTTCGCCAAGGGGGCCTTCGCCCGGTTTTGCAGCAACAAGGGCATCCGACTGGACCTTGCCTCCGTCGCGCACCCGCAATCCAACGGGCAAGTCGAAAGAGCAAACGGCTTGGTGCTAGCTGGCATCAAGCCACGCCTCATCGAGCCGTTAGAGCGGTCACCCGGATGTTGGACCAAAGAACTTCCGACTGTGCTGTGGAGCCTCCGCACCACGCCGAATAGGTCAATCGGCTACACGCCATTCTTCCTGGTCTACGGATCGGAAGCCGTCCTCTCCGCCGACATCGAGTTCGACTCCCCTCGCAAGCTCCTGTACGACGAAAAAGCCAACAGGGAGGCGCGGGAGGACGGAGTGGACCTCCTGGAGGAGGCCCACGAGCTGGCCCTGTCCACATCAGCCTTGTACCAGCAGCGACTACGTCGCTACCATTCAAGCCGGATCCGCCCAATCGCATTCCGCGAGGGCGACCTGGTTCTCCGGCTGGTGCAAGACACGAAGGGCATACACAAGCTATCACCACCCTGGGAGGGCCCCTTCGTCATCAGTCGGGCGCTGCCCAACGACTCCTACTACCTCATCGACGTGTAGCAGCCGCGCAAGAACAAGATGGACAAATCAGACGAGGAGACCGAGCGTCCGTGGAACGCGGTCCTGCTGCGCCCGTTTTACACCTAGTCGCCAGGCAGTGTATGTATCCCGAAAACCCCATGAATGAAAATGCGGACCCCCACGAGAATCTCGGGGGCTCCTTACTAGAAACGTGTGTGCACCTGTTTTCCGGTTCAAATTTTCCGGCTCTGGCAACCCCTACCCGGGGGCTCGCCGGCTGGCCCGGCCTGCTAAGTCAACAAACCGGCTGAGTAGTGTGTGACGATGTTAGAGGCCCACTCTTCGTCTCAGCTACAGACCGCAACCCGGCTGTCCGGCTAGCAAGAGCAAAAGCCCGAGGCATCCCACACGAAAAACGGGGAGGAGACGCAGCAGACCGGGCGCCCCGGCCCTGCGACTGATTCGAACCAATCCAGCTACTAAGCCATTAGTACCGTGTGCAATGTACTGTCAGCTCCCTTCGATTCCGGCTGCAGACCGCAACCCGGCAAGGACGCAGCGAAAACAGTAGAGCACACGAGAAAGCGACTACGTGTCTAGAAAGGGACAAGCCAGTTTTCGAAAAAACAAGCCGTTTTCCGGCTACAATTTGACAGACTAACCTATGTGGGCATGTGTGTACGCGTATGTACATTCTTGTCCGACTACCCGAGTCGGAATTCAGGAGAAGGAAAGAAGATTCGAAGTCCTTGCCTTCATCAAGCACTCTGAATCTCGGGGGCTACACCCACTGGGTACGCTCGCGCGCCCCCACCGTAGCCTGGTAGTTCCTGACCGGCTAAGGTTGTTTAGCCGGCCGATTCGGAGCCCAGGTGAGGACAAGGGAAGGAGCAAGGAAAAATAAGGAAGATTCGAAGCACCTAGCTACGCCAGTTACTCCGAATCTCGGGGGCTACACCCAGTGGGTGCGCTTGCGCGCCCCCACTAGAATGTTAGTTCCCTCGGCTGAAGGCGTTCAGCCGACGAAAGCAGCCGACTGGGACGAGGCCAGTCGGATAAAGTTAGAAGACTTGGGAAAAATAAGGAAGATTCGAAGCACCTGGCTACGCCAGCTACTCCGAATCTCGGGGGCTACACCCAGTGGGTGCGCTAGCACGCCCCCATTCGAGGTGTAGTTCGTCCGGCTAAGACTGCGTAGCCGGACGAGGTTAGCCGGGCAGAGCAAGCCGGCAAAATATCAAAAGGAAACTCAACGCACAAGTTAAGGGAGACTCAAGAATTTCAATGTTAACAAACAAAAGGGAGACGAAGCTCCCCATAAGTTACCCGGCATCAAAGGCAGCCGGTACAAACAGACAAGGTTTGTGAACATGCAAGACAAGACAAATACACCCGGCATCCCGGGGCAATAACTAGACGGCAGGACCCTTGCCGTGAGGAGGATCTTGGCCGGCAGAAGCTTCGGGCGGCAGAGGTGGCCCAGAGCTTGATCTGGTTCCGGCGCGTGCGGGCGGTGGCATCGGGCCCTCCACGGCGGGAGTGCCGACGGACTCCGAGTCGGTGAGCGCCTCGTCGGGATCCACGTAGTCGGCAATCTTGATGGCGGATCCGCGGAGCTCCGGATGGGCTTGGCGGATGGCGGCAAGATCGGCTCCGGCATGGAAGCCACCGTCGATCTTCTCGACACGGGCATCCTTGTACCAGGAGAGCATGAGGGCCAGAGCCATCTCCGCTCCGGCCCGCGCCGCCAACTCCCACAGCCGGTCCATCGCAGCCGGCACTTCTCCCACCTTCGCGGCCAACTGCGCCATCGTCTCCGGAACCGGAGCTTCCGACCACATGAAGGAGAAGACGTCTAGTGCCGCTTGACGAAGCTTGGCGGCCTCTTCGCCAAGAAGGACGACAAGCTCCTGGGCCGTCGGCTGTGCTCCCGGCCAGTTCTCCTATAGCCGGTTGTAGACCAGTAGGTCTATGCCGGGGTAAAAGGCTGTCAGAAAAGAGGGGTCAGATCCGGCTACCGGATCCGGAAAGAAAGGCAGACGAGAAAAGGAAATCACCCTTGGCAGTGTGGCCGACCTGCATTAGCTCCTCCACTAGGGCCTTCTCCTTGATCGCCAGCCGTTTGATCTCCTTCTCTTGGTCCTTGTTCTGGGCCTCGAGAAGGGTGAAGGCTTCGGCCCGGCTAGCGAGCGAGGCGTCGCGCTCCTTGATGGTGGCCTCCAGACCGTCTACCCTCGCGTGCCAATCCTTGTTCTGCAGCCGCGGAGTGGAATTGGACTTGCTCAACCGGTCGTTCGCTTTCTTCAGGTAATCAATCTCGCGCTGAGCGCACATGAGGATGGCTGCGGAAATTCTGGCTATCAGTTAAAAAAAATCAAAAAAAAGCAGGCCAAGGGAGGTGAGCTTACTCTGGGAAGTCCCGTTGGCAGCAGCAAGCTTCTGCTCCAACGTCCGGTTCCCGCCGGCTGTGGCCTCCAGCAGCCGGATCTCCTTCACCGCCAGCTCGAGCGTGGCGGCAAGGTCCGACAGCAAGGCAGCGGAGGAAGCGTCGTCGTCCACGGCATTGACGGCCAAGGACTCCTTCATTGCAACCACCGCCGTTTGCCATTCCTCCCTGGGCTCCTCGTCGGAGTTGTCATCGCCAACAACGACGAGCTCCTTGCCAGCAGCCCCCCGCGCGCCCGCGGAGGAGCCTTCCGGCTGGGAGGGCTCCGCTTCCGGCTGGGGACCTTCCGGCTGGACGGAGGCGGTCGGCTCAGCTCGAGGGGGAAGGCGAAGGCTACGCCTCAAAAGAAGGAGGGGCGCCGGTTGGCGCAGCCGGGGCACGGGGCGGCGACCCGGTCGGCGCTCGTGCCGGGCTCGCGACTCCGAAAGAGACCAGCGTGCTAAAGAGAAGGAGGAGAAGGCAAAGGCAAAATAAACCAAAGTCAGAAAAAGAAGAAAAAAGGGCAAGCAGACGGAGGGCGCCAAAAGAAAAAGGGGGAGAAAGAACGTACCCCGGCACAACTGGGGGCGGCCCCTTCTTCCGACCAAGACAGCTTGGAGGCAGGGCGCCGGACCGACTCCTCTTGGGAGTCGGCTCCTCCATCGCAGGCCGGCGGGAGCCGGAACGACTGGAGCCGCTCCCACCTGCCTCGCCATCCGTCGCGGAGCGCGTCACCGGGTCCACGGTCGGTGCGGCCTCTTCCTCCTCGTGCACCTCCGCGTGCGGGTTGCCGGCCGGCTCGTCATTCCGGCTGGGAAGGCATCGCCGTCCCCGTCCGATTCCTCGCCGGACCGCCGAGCGCGCGCCTCGGGCAAGTCAGGCGTGAATACCTCGAGGGGAGCCTCGCCCTCCTTGTGAAGGATGCAAGCGAAGATCTACCGAATACAAGAAGTCAGTCAGACAGAATAGAGAAACAACACAGAAAGAGCAAATAAAGTTTCCGGCTACAGCAATTTACCCAAGGCGCATGGTTCTCCCGGCTGTAGGGCGCCAGACTGAACTTCCAGTTCTCCGGCAGCCACTCCTTGCTGATCGTCCACACCCACTGCTTCAAGTTGTGGAAGCAGGGATCGCGGCGCGACAGCCAGGTCGGGTCCAGCCGGCCGGAGTAATAGCACATCTTGTGCGCCTACTGCTGCATTGGCATCATCAGCCGGGACATCCAGCTAAGAGTGATGTCCAAGCCGGTTAGCCGACAGGTGACGAGGGAGTGCGCTGCAGCATCGCGTCCGTCTCCGCCTTGTCGTTGTGGAACTTCAAGTCCCAGTTCTGCCGGCTGGACTCGACATCCTGGAAGGCCGGAAGATTTATCCGGTCGACGTTGGTGACGTTCTTGATGTAGAAGTACGACTGCTGCCACAGTCGTACAGTGTCCTGAAGCAAGAACTTGGGGTAGCCGGATTGGGAGCGGGAGTAGATGGATGCGTCGCCGCAGACGACTAGCGGCCCCTTCGTGTACTGCACCTGCGGCCGGACTCGGAAGAGCCGGCAGAAGAGCCTGAGATCCAGCTGGGTCCCGAGATAGCTCTCGCAGAACGCCATGAAGTGCGTCAGCGTCCCGATGGCGTTGGCGCCGAGTGGTGAAGACGGAGGTCGAAGAAGGCGAAAAACGTCAAGAGGAAGGGATGCACCGGAAGGGCGAACCCACGCGCCAGATGGGAGAGGAAGATGACGCGCTCCCCCTCCGCCGGGTGCGGCGACACCTCTCCCGCCGACGCCAACCGCACCGCCACCTCCTCCTCCGACGGGAGAACGCGGGTGGCACGGTACTTCTGAATCTGGTCTTCGGTGATGGAGGAGCCGCACCAAGCCCCGCGGTCAGCGGCCATTTCCAGCTGGTGGAGAGGAGCGGCGACAGAAGAGTGGCGGTGGCCCGTAGCGTCGACGATGGCGAGCGGGCGGCGCAGCGGGCTACGGTGCAGAAGGCAAGAGCGCAGAGGCAGGAGCATGCGGGGGAGAAGGAGACTACAGCGGGGGAGCGAAGGAAAGGAACTGCGTCCCCCGCGGCGTCCCTTTAAAGGGCTTGGAAGGGCAACCATCGATGGAGCCACATGGCGCGCATCCAGGCAACCCACACCCCAACCGCCGCCTAGATCCCGTGTGCCAGGGCAGGATGCGCAGAAGATCCCGGAGCAAGAACCGAAGCACTGGGCAGCGGCTTCCCGAGGCGACGTGCGACGGGACGTTACGCTGCCCGCCGCAGTCCAATGATGGCGCGTGCGCACGTGGCCGGCGTCAGCACTGACGTCACGGGTAGCGCAACCGCCAAGCACAGCCGGACACAAATTCAAAAGCAAGAAGGAGTGCGTGCACATTTCACCTAAGGGCGGAATCCACACGCGCTTGGGGGCTAGTGTCGGGGGGATGATCCCCAGGTATCCAAACCGGACAAGAAACCAGACAGTCGGATCCCGTCCGGCTGACCAGATGCAGCCGGACAGAGTAAGACAGGCCGGCTATCACCCGATAGCCGGATCAGCAAGGGACAGCCGGATACAGCGACGTAGCCGGACCCAATCAGTGGGACATGACGACATGCGTATCAGTGCACGATACGCCCTGTACGATGACAAGACTGGCAACCACCCGGCCATACCGAAGACTTTGCGAGGATGACGCAGGAACAGTGGCCTGTGCTGACGACAGGCTCGCACGGCGTCCACTATGCCTACGACATCCATACCGCTCGTACTCCGACAAGACATACCATACCAGACACTGTGGATGACCAGCCGGCTGGGGCCCGCATGTGGGGCCCGCCAGTCGGATTGGCCAGGGAGACCGTTGCCTCTCTGCCTATATAAGGAGAGGCAAGGCCTCAGTAGAAAGGGTTGGTGATATAGCATTTAAGGCAGTAGCTAGCAGATACAGCTCGAGGAGCACTTGTAGTTCGTGTATTCCACATAGTCAGATCCGGCAGGAGTAGGGGTTTTACCTCATCACGAGGGCCCCGAACCTGGGTACTTCTTGCGTCCCGCTACGCTCGCTTGTATCCAATCTCGCCTGCGGACGCCGTCGATAGTTTCCCTGCTAGTCCCCACACCTCTATCTAACCTCCTCAGGTACTGCCGTTCCCAATACAACGACAATATTCACACAAATAAGCATACAACAAAGTATAAGAATTAAGCTTGATGCTTCAAAAGAGATCCTTGGTAGCTTCCTATAGTTACACAATCACTAGTGATTAGAGTGACTTGAAGCTAATGGTTTCCATGAGGATATAGGGATCCAAAAATGAGGAAACACATACCAAGAAACATTCACACAAACAATATCCAAGAGATGAGAAACAAAGTTATTGAACTTGTTTGAGCAAATGTGTCATATAGGAGCTAGATAATCATCAATATCAATTCTATGTGGCACAACCTCGAATTTTCACATTTTCTAGGCTTGTAATATGCACTAAGCATATGAATCCCCGATAATGTGATAAACCATAAATATCAACACGAGATCCAAATAGAGATAATTAATGGACATTATAGAACTTAAATTTCTCATGAGAATCATACCACATAGAGACTAGACAATATTGCTAAATCAATACGAGGTGGTATTCCTCATGTACACACATTTTTAGGATTGTGAAATACCAAAGCATATCACTCCCCCAAAATGGGATAGTCCATTAATCTCCCACAAGAGCCAAATAAGATACCAAATATAATTCAATAATAGCTCCAACACAAGAAACACACATACATGGTGTGCAAACCAACAAACACATATATACTTGATAACTCGAGATAAGTAAGTTGTAAGCACAACATATACAAGAACATGGAAGATACAAAACCAACACATGCACAAGGGGGCAGTAACTTTCAGTGTAATCAGTTAAGCATATGTTACCGCAAGGAGACACATTGGAAATATGATAGAGGCAATATAATCCACATGACTTGGCTTGACAAAAATAATAGATGAAGATCCCTCAATTCTTCATGATGTAGCCAAGTCTCCATTGTCCTCCAAACAACACCTATTGATTAAGTTTTGGCTTGTTGGTCCCCAACCAAGTTGGGTCCTAAGAAGTTAGTCACAATATGCTTGGCAACCCAAATGGTTCTTTTCTTGACACCACATTGCGCACCAACAAATTTGGCAGACGCATTGCCAACCTCATACTTACGAAAAGAATAAGCATCATCAATCAAGATAGGGTTGGATGAGGAAATACCACTAGTGCATGAGGAAGAAATGTTCCCCTTCTCACAGCAAATGTAGCAAGTTCTTGTCTTGCTAGCTTTCTTCTTAGGTGATGCCACAACTTGGAAGAGCTCGAGTAGTCCTATTAGGAAGAGGCCCATCTACAACTTGAGGTAGTTCTTGAGGCCGCTTCCCTTGTTGCTTCACACCAAGAGGCTTCTTCTTCAATGGGCAAGATCTAACATGATGCCATTCTTCCTTGCACTTGAAGCAAATAATGTTGGTCGGATACTTCGCTTGACCTTGGTCATTCTTATTTTTGCCCTTGTGCTTAAACATGTTAGTGGACTTGTTCTTGATATTGGAGTTGAATCCAAGTCCACTCTTGTCATTGGGGGATTTTTGCACACTCAAGATGTGGTTAAGTGTGGAGTTCCCTTTATGGCCATTTTTCAAGTCATTCTTCAACGAAGTGATTTGAGCCTTGAGATCTCTAATTTCCTCTACATGGTTAGTGTCAACAACAATAGTAATATAGGAAGTAGAATTTACATTGTTAGAGCAACAAGGTCTAGAATGCAATTCATCACAAGATGTAGCAATAGCATGAGTGGATGAATTACAAGGACTAGCACATGGCAATATCACATTGGGAGTAGAAGTAGTGCTAATGTCCACATGAGGCCCACTAGATGTTACCTTTGACAAAATGGCCTCATGAGCTAACTTTAGCCTATCATGGGAGAGTAGAAGATCCTCATGCGAGCTTGAGAGCTTAACATGACTTTCTTCCAATTTCCCATATTTGCTAGTTAGCAAAGCAAGTTGAGCCTTTAGCTCAACGTTCTCCTTCAATATTGATGCTTCACAAGAAATAGAGTTAGTAGCACAAGCATCATCACTAATAGAAATAGGTGAGGACAACTTTGCAAGCTCTTTTGAATATGAAGCTTTAAGTTTCTCATGTGACTCGGTGAGTTTGATGAGCTCACTCTTAACGACCCGAGAGCCATATTCGAGGTGCCTAAAATCCTCAACGAGTTTAGCATGGGAAACTACAAGTTCATCATTTTTAGTTTTGAGAGAAATTGCCACCACAAGTTCTCTATCATGGTTTTCCTTTACTCTAGATAATTCTAGAGCAAAGGTCTCCTCAAGAGACTCCTTGGTGGTTTGTTCCTCTAAAAAATATTTTTTCAGATCATTAGAGAGACTTTGAAGATTTTCAATGGTGTGCTCTTGATCCTCATCTTGATCTTGCAATTGCTCAATGATTTTCTTCCTCTCCATAGAAAAAGTTAAGATTTCAACAAATTTTGAGTAAGCAATATTATCCTTAGCAAGAGCACGATAAACAACCTCATCCTTTTCATCTAAAGAGGCAATCTCATCCTCTTCTTCTTCATTATCCTCATCCACAAGATCATCATCATTATGAGATACCATGGTATCCAAAGAGGTTACCTTAGCCATGAGGCATATGTGAGAACCGGAAGAAGGTGATGTTGAGATTTTACTTGAAGCTCCATTCAAAACCTTGTATCAATCCATAGAATTTCGGTTTCCTCTACATGGTTAGAGACACAAGCACTAGAGCAAATAGAAGCATTTATATCATGGAAACAAGACAAAGAGAGAATATCATCATGAGATTTATTCAAGCCATTTCTACATGATATGCAAGGACTACCAACACTAGCATATGAGGAGTTTTGAGTACTAAAAGTGTTAGAGTCCAAATATAGACCATTGCAACTAGATAGAGATGAAGGATTATATATAGTAAGCTCACTATCCAAATTACAATTTCTATCACCACTCACCATATCATTACCTTGTGAAAAATCACATGTTGGTGAAGTCGTAGAAGATGATAACTCATCACAGCCGGAGGTGGAGGGAACACAATCATCCTCAATAATGTTGGACACACCATATTTATCTTGAAGCTTTGTCCAAATATCATGAGCACTCTGATAAGGCATGATTGCATATTTAACTACATTGATCACAACAAGTAAAAACATTTTAGTAGCTTGAGCATCTATATAAGAGTTCATCTTCTCCTCTAAAGAATAGTTTTGGGGATCCATAGGAGAAGAAAAACCCATATATAGAATTCCCTCAATAGATGGGTTAATGTCCTGAAAGTAATCTAGCATGCGAGATTTCCAAACACCATAGTTATTGTGCCATCAAATATATAAAAGGAATCATGCACAACTTCACTAGACAACATCTTTACTCTCAAGGCGGTGAAGCCTAAAAGCGAGAGACCTCACTCTGATACCAATTGAAAGATCACGGATGTCGCCTAGAGGGGGGTGAATAGGCGGTTTAAAACTTTGACGATATGGGCTTAACAAAGGCGGACTAAAACTAGCGTTTTCTTTTGTCAAGCACAAAGCCTAGATATACTAAGGTTCACCTATGTGCACCAACAACTTATGCTAAGCAAGACAAGCAACAATGTGATAGCAATATAGATTACTTCAAGCACGAAGGATATCACAATGTTAAGTGCATAAGTAAAGAGCTCGGGTATAAAGATAACCGACGCACGCGGGGATGCCGATATTTTACTGAGTTCCTCCCAATAAGGGAGTACTTCTCGTTGGAGGGGTGGGCGGTACTAAGACCACCAACGCCACAAGAGGCCTCACCCTATTCTCCCGAGCACCCACCATGCGGCAAACACTCGTTCCACTATGGGACACTTGAGGGTGGTCACCGAACCCGAACAAGATTGGGGCTATCTCCACAACTTAATTGGAGGCTCCCAATAATCGCCACCGAGGCCACAATCTTTGGGAGAGATTCATAACTTAATTGAAGTCCCCAAGTACACTCCACAAAGGCCACACAACCATCTAGGGTTCCAAGAACCCAAGAGGGACAAGCTTCTTGAATATCACCAACCAAATCCTCTAGAGAGAACACAAACCAATGCACCTAATGCAAAAGGTAAGGACACCACAAAGATGCCCCAATCCTTCACTCTCAAGTTCCAATGAAGCTACTAAAGCAATTGGGGGAACAAGAGAGGAAGAACACAAAGGGGAACACAAAATCCCCCAGGATCTAGATCCCAAAGATTCACTCACAAAGCGGTGATTTGGTTTGGTAAAATTGTAGATCTTGATCCCCTCAATCTTCCTCTCAAATATTGGCAAGAATCATTGGAGGGGAAGGATTAAATCAAGCTAGAGATGAGTCAAAGCAATAGGACAAAAGCTTGAATAAAGAAGGAGAAGAAGCAACCAAAAAGACAAAGGGAAGAGGCTATTTAAAGGGGAGGCCGGATCTGCCCGTTGGGGCCAATTCGACCTGGCTGGGCCGGTAGTACCAGATGGGCTCGATACTACTACTCCCAAGCAACACGGGCACCTGGGCGAGCGAAGTGGTCAACGAAGCAGCGACAAAGGGGATTGGGGTCGAGCGAGAGCATGGGCGAGCGAGCATCGCGGGAGCAGCTGGGCGTGCGACGCGCACGCGCGGCGGCCATCAACTCAAGCGGCGGCCTGCGGGAGCTAGCGGCGGCTGGGACCTGGTGAGCTGGAGTGGGCCGACTGAGGCGAGCCGGCATGGGGAAGGAGCGAGCGAGCACAGGGGTTCAGGCGGGGCAGCGAGGCGGGAGACGCGGCGATGCGCGTGCTGGGCTGGCCTGGTACTACCGGCCCGCCCGGGCGGTAGTGCCGCTTTGGGCCGGTAGTGTCGGTTTTGCCTACCGGGCGACACAGAGCCAGCACACACAGGAAGTGCCGGGCGGTAGCGGCTCGGTACTACCGCTTGGCCCAGAGAAATTCCTTTTTCCTCTTTTTTCTTTTTAAATCAATAAGAGGCAAAATACAAATTGCGATAACTTTAGCTAGGGAACTCCGATTGACCCAAAACCAATTTTGTTGGAAAGAGGACAACAAGAGCTACCCAACCAAAAGGGAAATTATTGGATACCACCAAGTGAGAATGTATCAAGTATTATTATGTGATATACCTCACTCGGTGAGAATCTGGAAACCCGCCAAGAACAAAATCGCAATAAGATATCAAAGGGAGATCCGATTATGATGAACAAGAGATTGTTATGACGATTACCACAAGCTCTATATCCTCACATGGATAGGACCAACAAACAACCAAGATGTATTATGCAAGGAATGCAATGGTTTGAGATCTCTTAGAGAGATATGATCGAGCTACTCACTCGAGAGCCCCTCTTGACAGAACGGTTATATATCCTAAACCCGGTCTCCCAACTAACAACATGAGACCGGCAAAAGGGAAAACCTATCAAGAATACCTTTGCCTTGAGCATACTTTGATCTTGTCTTCATCGATCCATGACCACCGAGGATAGCAAGCATCAAACATGAGATCTTCTAGAGATGGTGCATTTTGAGCTTGCACAACGCACATTCTTCTTCATTTCATCTACCTTGAAGCCAACACATGCTCCAAGCGATGGCAATGGAAAATTCCTATAAGTACAACTTAATACCAACATTAGTCCATAAAGATTATCATTAATTACCAAAACCACACATGGGCCCCACATGCTCTTTCACTATGTAAGAATGCAAGGCACGCCAAAGAAAAATGCCAGGAAGAGGGAAGAAACTGAGAAAACTTAAGGAGGAAAATTGAGAAAACATGGGACTATCATTGTTTGTTCATTGTATAAGACTGTTGGCCACAAAAAATCATCATGCAAAAAGAATCCTGATAGAGGAGCAAAGAAGAATGCACATCTAGTGAAGCAAACCATGAAAAGGAAGGAACACGAGGTATAAGTTATGCACTTAATTATTCTATGTTGATTGGCTACATTTTCTTCAAATTTTGCAGTGAAATATTGTTTTTGAATAGAAACCTGCAGCAACAAGTGGAGGAAGTTCTCAGCCTAGTGCTCCAACATCTCCAGCAATATCAGTACCAGGAAGCAGTGTTGCTAGCAAGTTCAAGCCTCCTAGGAACAAAGATTCTCCTGTGTCTTCATCTTCCAATGCTCAAGCTTCTCATGTGGCTTCATCTTATAATGCTAGAAACAGAGGCAGAGCAACTTCTTCAATTCCCTCTTATTCCTATTTCACTTGCAGTGGCAATTATGTTGTAGTAGTTAAAATGACAAACTTTATGTAATTTATTTTGGTGATGATGCGCTTAACTCATTATGAGTTGTAGTAGTTAAAATGACAAACTCTATGTCATTTCTTTTGCTGAAACTGAGATGCAATGCTTGTTATATTACTTTCTCGATTAAAATGCCCGTGAAATATTCAAACCTTGTGTTGTCATTGTGCTCAATTCATATTCCTGTCATTTTGATCCATGATGATGTCATTGTGATTTAAATGCATGTGATAGATTCATTACATTATTCTGTCATTTTCACTTCAAAACACAACAACTGATAACAAATAAATGCTAGGTTTCATTTCACATTACAAAGACTTAAATAACAGACAACCACTTCAAACCCTAACTCATTGCATCAACATCTTGCCTACCACTAAACCTACCATGAACACAACACAAACAAACACAAAATTCTCATGTTTCTTCTTCAATGCCAGAAGCTCCTCATTCTTCTTTGTCAGCTTATCTTCCAAAGCCTGAAACCGACCTTCCCTTCCCGCATCTTCTGTTTGAGGCACCACTTTTGCATCACCACGGAGCTTCCACACTTCATCATGCAGATCACCTATCAAATCACTCCAACCTAGGTAATGGATCATCATGCCACTCCATACATCCACACCCTCCACCATTCTAATGAAAACCAACAGAAATGCATCAGAGATGCTGATGCATAGGAAAGAACTAATCTCATGAATTAAGACAAAATTGAACTCACCATTGCATTGACGCATGCATAGTACCTTCTTCTTGGGTTCCGAAGACTCCACGAGATCCATCTCGGCGCCTTTCTTGGTGGATTGCAGCCACACAGCTTCTCCGGCTCATACCCCGTCGGGTTTTTGCAATAGGCCACCGGCGACCTCGATTCACCGCCTCTACTTACCGTGGCTAGCCGGAAGCCACACGCAGAAGAACCACCCGACGACCAGCTCATATTCGTCTCCGCCGCCAAATCCCCTCCTCACGATGATGAACCCTAACTTTGTTCCTCAATCCTTTCTTTCCCTCCGCGCGTACTGGTTCAACTCGAGCCCATGGTGTAGTTAAGTCATTCCACTTGCTTGCCCACAGCTGACAAAAAGACCAGCCACGTCAGCGCCTCACAGCCTAAACTGTCGTGGGGTTCAAATCGTACCAAGGTCGCATATTTCAGTGTGCTAGTGCAATTTAGTCGAGCTCTATGAATTCAAGGTTTGTTATGGACTTTTCTCTGGACAAAACCTACCAGAATGTCATTTTCGGTCGAACAAAGCAGAATTTAATACGGAGTCGGAAATACACGGTGAGACTAGGTACTCCTGATCCGCAAGAACAACAAAATCAAAACAAATACTCGCTCCATCCCAAAATAAGCGACTCGAGTTTTCTAAATTTGCATGTATCTATATACTAAAATACGTTCAGATATATTTAAATTAGACAAACTCAAGTCACTTATTTTGGAACAAAAGAAGTAGTAATTTTTCTAAAAAAACACAAAACTATTTTTCTCCCGTAGAAGATGCATGCATGCATATGTGTGCGCAGTTTTGCTCCTAAATTCTAAAGTATGTAAATCATGTGAAAACAAAAAAATTCCTAGTGAACAGTATGCGTGTTTTCCTACTTAATGATGGGAGTAAATAACTTAAATTTTAAACAGTGTAAAACTTTAGGTTCAAGAACCCATGTTCAGAAAATTCACTCTCGTACCGGGTACATGTTCACGGCATCAATTGTCGACGATCTCTAACTGAGAGCAGGACATATCATAAAAGAGTTGATCCTCTTATAACACTTCCTCTCGAAAGCCCTACTTGAGCACACAGAAGCCAACACAGGATAATGACTACACTTATTCTATCCCAGATAAACAAGAGCTTTGGAACACTTTAAAGGAAATGAAGAAGAATGCATCTCCATGCCCTGATGGATTCAATGTGGAATTTTACTTAGCTATCTGGGACTGGATTGGGGATGATGTACATGCTCTGGTAAAATCCTTTTTCGAGACAGGTACCATTCCTTCTCATATCAATGATACCCACATTGTCCTGATTCCTAAAAGGCTTGCTCCTATGGTTTCGGCTGACTATAGACCTATAAGCCTGTGCAACGTTATCTACAAGCTTATTACTAAATCCCTGGCAAACAGGCTTAAAGCTCACTTACCAGAATACATTCACCCATCTCAACAAGCTTTTATAGAAGGAAGGAGAATCGGCAACAATATTATTATTGCTCAAGAAATTACTCACTCCTTTGCTATCTCTTCCTGGAAGAATAAAGCTTTTATGCTAAAAATAGATTTAGCAAAAGCTTTCGATAGAGTGGAATGGAACTTCATTATCCGAGCTCTGGCACGTAAAGGACTGCATGGTCATTTCATCAATCTGATCCACGCGTGCATCTCCTCGCCGATATTCTCCCTTATCATTAATGGACAACCTTCTGTAAGGTTCAGAACCAGCAGAGGTATACGACAAGGCTGTCCTCTTTCGTCGTACCTTTTTGTCCTATCCATTAATGAATTATCTATTGAGCTTCAGGAGGCTATGGAAAATAATTCCCTTAGTGGAATTATTCTCGGACCAAATTGCCCTCCAATCCATTCTCTCCTCTTTGTAGATGATTTACTCATATGTGGCAAAGCAGACAACCAGGAAGCAAAGGCGATAAAAAATATCTTGGACTCATTCTGCAAACAATCGGGCCAAACTCCGAGTTGGAACAAGTCAGGTATCCTTTTCAGCAAACATGTGGATCAAACCACTATTGAAGACTTAAAAAAAAATCCTTGTTCCTCTGATGGACCCCTCCTTCATTCACCTTGGGCACCCTCTAATTCTCCCAGGGAAAAACAGATCTTCAGCCTATGACTTTGTCATTGATAAATTCAAAAACAAAATTACCAGTTATAAAGATGACCACCTATCCCATGCTGCTAGGCTTACTCTTATTCAATTTGTTTTTGCTACCATTACTGTTTATTACATGTCCAATCTTATCTTTCCCAAAACCTTTATCTCCAAGCTAAACACCATTGTCAGGAACTTCTGGTGGAAAGGTGTTACCAAAGAAGATTCAAAAAAGGCCCTCTGCCTTAGAGCTTGGAAGGATATATGTGTATCCAAAAAGGAAGGTGGCCTTGGCATTAGAAACTTTCAAGCCATTAACTATAGCTTAATCCTTATGGCAGCCTGGCGCATTGCTAACAACCCTAAGGATTTCCTCCACAGAATCCTCAAAGCCAAATACTTCCCAAATTCCACCATCTCGCACCCTAATCCTAATACACCCAAGTCAGCTTTCTGGTCCTTTATTCTCAAAACCCTCCCTATCCTCAAATCTCACTCTCACTACCAAATTGCCTAAGGCAACATTTCCATCTGGAACACTCCCTGGTTCAAAGGCTGGAAGGATATCTATGATGGTCTCATCACCCAGGATCCAAATTACTCCTACCCAGCTATAGTCAATAATCTCTGGTACCAGAATGAGAAGATTTGGAATGTACAACTGATTGATTCTCTCTTCACGGATCCACTGGCAAAGCAAATCAAAGAAACCACTATCATTCCATCTGACCATGAGGACATTCTCTGCTGGAATCTAACCTCAAATGGGAAATGCAATGCAAAGAGTGCTTATTATGCTTGTCACCAATATCTACAGGAAAGAGGAGAGCCACGTCCAAGGCAAACAAGCCCTCTAACAATCCAACTCCTAAACAAAGTCTGGAAATCAAAAGAAATACCACCAAGGATCCAAACCTTTGCCTGGAGACTCCTTCAGAGGGCGATATCCACGGGAGAAAGATCAGGAAAATACACTGAACACATAAGCAAGCTATGCAGCAGATGTGGAATGGAAGAAGATGATATACATCTATTTTTCTCTTGTCAGTTTGTCAAAGAGGCCTGGCTCATTCCTCCATGGCACATTAAAATTGAGGATATCATCCAGAACAGCCAAGGCATAGCTGATATTGTTAATCAGATCCTGAACATGGAATATCCTCATGCCAATACACACAATCTCTTTGCTTTTCTCTGGTGCATCTGGAAATCAAGGAATGATTGTCGATTTAACAGGAAACAAGGGAAGCCATACCAAATCAAAATCAATGCCCAAGCTATTCTCAACTCTATGAAACTCCTGGGCAGTCAAACGCCCAACATGCAAGAAGGGGACCAAATGCAGAAAGACAAAGCGAGAAAAGTGGACAGTAATAACCAAGATTACAATGGTACTGGGACAGTTGTCTTCTCAGATGCAGCATGGAAGGAGAGAAAGGAAGGAGAAAACACTGAATCTACACGATCAGGCATTGGGCTCTTTATACAAACCAACATCAACAATGGCCGAGCTCAAGCCAAAATCTGTGCCTCTACTTCCTACACTGTGTCTCCTCTCCAGGCACAAGCTAAAGCATTGCTTCTGGGAGCAGAAATAGCAAGGAAATTAGGAGCCAGTACGACCCGAATCTACACTGATAATATCCTTATGGCAAAGGCGGTATCCAGCAACAAAGTTGACACAGAATATATTCACTAGAATACCAGAGACACTCTGGCAAAGATTTTAAATATTGTTAAGGAAACAAAAGCCAGGACCAATCACATTAGCAGAGAAGAAAACAATATAGCTCACTCTTGTGCACACAAGGTACAGAGAAACCTCTCTACTATACCTATCTGTACTTGCTCTGGAACAGAGCATTCTAGAGATTCCTGCCCATGGCTAGATTTCTTTAAAAACTCAAATTGGCAGGATTTTGTAATTCATGATGTAACCTGTTGTTGATGATGTAACCTGCTGTTGAGCAATAATATTTTTGGTGCCCCTGGCACCATCTTTGCTTCAAAAAAAAACTCGGTAACCGTCCTTATATTTGTTGGTTTGACTCGATTTAGTTCTCGTTCTCAGAATTTGCTGAATTTGCCCGTATACTTGTGAATTGGGTTTGATTTAGTCCAATTTGATGTTTGCCGTTGAATTTGAGCTGGTGCGGGTGACATGTGGACTAGAATCTTACAAGAATATCCTCCCACATTTGAAAAAATTGCAAAAAAACTACCACAACATCATCTCCCCTCCATGAAAAAACGTTACACGTTCTGGTCCAGTAACCGTCGCCACGTCACGTCCCTCTCCATTGACTTCCTCCTTTTGCCTCCCTGTCAAATAGAACATTCTTGAATTGAATGGTAATGTAACAACGTAGAGTGGTGGCTGTCAAATAGAACATTCTTGAATTGAATGGTAATGTAACAACGTAGAGTGGTGGCTTATTGATTAGGTGGGGAGTGGATGCATGCAAATGCAAATATCTAGGAGCGAAAATGCACGTTCTAGATGTGTGAGGGAGTCTCTGCAAATTTAGTCTCCTGTAAGTGGGATCAAGCTTTGACAACAAACATGCACTTGGGCTAAATCGACAAGTACAAAGATTAATGTTGTATTTTTGCAACATTTATGGTCATTTTTGCATTTTATTCAGGTTGTTGCAAGATTTCAGTCCAGGTCAGCTTAATTTCGACAGTAAACATCAAATTGGACAAATATCAAATTGGACAAAATCGAATCCAATTCACAAGAACATGATAGAATTCAGCAAATTTGAGTACGAGGACTAAATCGATTCGACAACAAACATCAAATTGGACAAAATCAAATCCAATTCACAAGTACATCAGTAGAATTCAACAAATTCTGAGTACGAGGACTAAAATATTTAACTCATCATAAAAATTAACCGCACATACAGTGAAGACGTAGTTGCATTGTACCGACAGATGCGACTTTTGGGGCACAAAGATGTACTGTATTACAGCAACATGCACAACGAAAACTATTACCCAGATGTTCATCACCATGAATACTTCAGCAATTATCTTATTACCACACAGCAGAGGACAATAGTAGTCCTAAGAAAATCACCAAGCCTCTAGAGTCCACATAATAATAAAGCCTATGGTAGAACAACAAGGATCGACCCCAGGTCGGACCACTAGTTTACGAGCTTCCAGCATTAATATTTATAACCTCCCTTCCTTAAGTCGATTTCGCGGAGACAAGCTGGTCAATGAGTGTGGCGGCATCTTCGACTGTCGCGATGGCTTGCGCGCTTGACTCCTCCACGCTGATGCCAAACTCTTCCTCGAGGCCCATCACGATCTCGACCTGTGACGGATTCACAATGGGTCTTACGTTACAACATGACAGGAACATGTAATTATTTGACCAAACAAAAGAAATGAATAATGTCCAAATAATTATATGCATGCAAACTGGATATCCCAGATGTTATTCCATATTAAGATGCACAAGTTTTTCTATAACGCCTTCCCACTTGGAAATCTAATGGTACTTCACATTCTACTCTAAAGGTCGTAGAGGATAAGAATCTATGCATCTCAAGAAACCTAGTCATACATGTCAAAGAACCTGTTAATATTCAGTCGTGTCATGGAAGCACATGCTTGTAGAGTAACTTCACATCTATCAAAATATAGGTATAATCAAACAGAACAAGTCCACTCAAAGTTTGTTACCACAACCCGTTGGGATCCTTGAGCTATTTGGTCAGGTTAGGTTCCGTACTGTGCTTCCAAACAAGACTTTCATGCATGATATCATGAAATATTGTTGCTAGTTACCGTGTCAAGTGAATCAGCTCCAAGGTCAGAGAACTTGGTGGCACCGGCAACATCAGTGCCTTCTGGAACAGCAAGCTGCTTCCTAACAATCTCACAGACCTTGTCCACTGTATCCTTTTTTGCCTGTTGAAACACATATTCCGAAAAAAGAACTTATGGATACAGATACATTCAAAACTGTAGCAAGAAAAGGCCATTGCTTAGTGGACGATAAAATGCTACTTCTGTACTCTTATCTGGTCAAGTAAAAGCTAAGTTTGTAACTGATGAAAATATTTGTTTACAGAGTCATTGAGGACGTGCAAAAAGGAAAACAAACTCTTCCAGAATGAATTAAAACAAGGCAATTCTTCATTTTCTACAGGGCCCGGTAATGCGATTTTGGCTACCTGTAAATTTTATTTTTCAAAACTAAAGAGTACTGGTAGAACCAGTTACGAGTTCAGTTAAACCTACGGAAACATATCACTGCCTTTAGCACATTAAAGCACTTTTCAGATATATAATTTGTACAGCTACCTAGCTGCCTCTAGCTCGAAACTGTTTAGCACAGTAAATCATGCATGAAGAGAAAGGATGGGACTCACTGAGCAGCAAACTGCAAATCTCATCGGCACTGGCTGAAGGCGGAGAAATGCATTACCCCTCTTTGCACTGGAGAAAGACAGCGAGCTCGTGCTGATTGCCTGGAATTCAAGTAACACACTTCTTGAGACAACAGAACCTGTGCATACCAAGGGATGGTGCACTGCACTATATTCGCTATTCAAGTAAAGTATTAGTGTGCTAGAGCAATTCTTCTATCCTTCTAGCAATTCATACACTAGGTAGATCTCACATCTGCAAAATACTTAATATTACAGATATAATAGGCCACGATATGGTGATTATACCAAGAATATAGGGAAAGAAGACATTAACCTGGACTAATTTCAGGTTACACCAAAAATGTCAAGTGAACAGCTAGGAGAAAATAAATAGTAACTATGTACAAAAAATTAGTAACATCATCACAAGAATACACGGCAACTGCAGTGGCTAAGTTACAGTTTCTGTAACCAACTAGAAAATCAACCTAAGTGTTTCCCATAGTAGTTGAAGACAAAATATCAACAAGCATCTTAGGTGGCACTATAGAGAAGGACCAACTTTTGTGACCTGTAGAGCATGCAAATCTGCTACCTAGTACTAGCAGCCAAGATTCCAACACACACCCCAATAATACATAGTACAAAAATTAGACACACCATAATGCCAATTCAATAATTCCACCAGAAGATTCAGTGCTAGGATGCAGTCTAGTTCTACCATAGCAACCATTAAAACAGAAGCTTTAATTGCACATGCGGCGATCTAAGGCTCTTACGCGGTTCAGAGCAAATTAAACTTCTACACGGCTAGTGTTAAAACCTACTAGTAGTAGAGCCGAATCACTGGCCTAGCAGAAAAGCAGATCTGCCCGAATCCAGCTAGCAAAATGGCTAGGTAGGCCACAACAGCGTACAAAAAGAGGTGCTCTTCGCAGTCAAATGACAATTCAGGAGCTGCTAGACCAAAATTACAAGTAAAATTTTAAGGTGCCTGAATACAGAGCAGCCCGTGTTCCCCGAACAAATCCATACGGCTGGAGCGCAGAGCGCCAGATAACTACTAGATCGGGCTACTGAGCAAACCTCGATCGACCAAGACGAACGCTAAAACCCCAGCAGGGGGAGATCGATCATACATACGTGCGTACGGACTGCACAGGGTAGTGGATCTGACGGCGAGGCGCGGGTGCGCGAGTATACCTTGACGGGCTTGGCGAAGGAGAGGGCGGATCCGGCGATGTAAGCCATGAGGCAGCACGGGAAGGGGGAGGCGGCGAGCACGAAGAGTGTGAGAGCGACCGGGGTTTGGATGGGCTGGGAAGGTGGGTGGGCTGGAGCTGGAGTTGGAGGGGGAAGAAGTGACCTGCCAACATTTATGCGCGGTGGAGTGATGGCGCATCGGTCGTATCGACGGCGGGGTCCACTATGCCGCGCCACCGTCCGTCCGTCGCTGGCCCCACCATGCAGTTGGGCTGGGTACTGTACTAGTAGTACTTTCGAGCAAGTTGTTGGGCTGAGTAGTAATGGCTTCTGTTCTGTTTAAATTTTTTTTACGGGTACTTCTGTTCTGTTTAGTGCTAAGGCGACAAGGCTGAGTAGTAATGGCCCAAAGTTCATTTTGTCTTTACTGTAATACTTCCATTGCTAGCCTGGATAAACTAGGCCCAAAGTTTTTCATGTTCGCTAAGAGAAGATTTTTCCAGTTCGCTCAGCAAGAAGAGTACGAGTTCTTCGTGCGCTTCCCTTGTGTGTCGCATGAATACCGGAAATATTGGTGACGACTGTGTTGTGGGAGCACACGAATCTTGTGAGCCGCATGACCTTTCTGTAAGTGACACGACTGTTTTTTCTTTATCCAGCACACGACTTGTGTTAGAGCAAGTATACAGACATTTTCTCTTTCAAAATATAAGATGTTTTAGTGTTTGTGAAGCGAATGTGATGTCTAGAAACATTCGTTTTACAAAATTAAAACATCTTATAGTATTATGAAACGGAGGGAGTACCTCCTAGATCCTTCACTCTATGAAAGACTGTTTAGAAGTTAGAACACGGAGGCCTTCCTAGTGGAGATATGAAAGACAGTGGTATCCGCACTATGTTTCGCTCATTGCATCTCATAATATGACTTGGCTCACAGGGATTCTCCCGCTAGGCCGGCCCATGTCATGGGTGGTTCCTTCGCATTTTTCTTTTCGTTTCTTGTTTCTGTACATACTAGACTGTACATACTAGACGAACGTGTGCGTTTCCCTGTGCCGTCTGCATGGTATTGTCACACGGCGTGGCTGTTACGGTACGCTTCCGGATACTTTAATTTGTAAACATAATATGTTTGTGTTTCTAGTGTTACCATCCAGACGGCAGTCCCGCCCTTTTCTATTAGTTGGGCATTTTTGATACCTCTTGCTTCTCATCGAGGACATTTGGCTATCCGTTCGGAAAACAAAATACGACTTATTTAGCACCGCTCGGTTGTTTATTTAAAGGAGTCGGGCTATCATAGTTCACTGCAACACAGTCGAAAGGATTTCTTTTGGGCTCTGGAGCATGTTGGCACTTCCTAGAGTAGCGATGTGTTTAACTACTCATTCTCCGAGGACTACAACGGTCGACTCAAGGACCGTTTAGAGTATGTGGCACACGAGCCTGACTTTTACTCATTCTTCCTCGTGGTAGACCAGGTTGCGGCACGTGAATTTTCTCCTGCTTCCTGCATGGATAGTTGGCTAACGGTGTCATCAACAATGGTGATTGTGCGATCCTAGCACACGGGCATCCATGTTCGTCCACCTACGACACCAAATCATCAACAATCACGTCGGTGGCCGCTCATATTGATGTTCTGGCCCTGGTTAGGGCAACATGGTGCATGTAGGAGGTCTTCGACTATCAATTTTAACTACTATGGCAGTGACACTACCTTCTTAGTTCTCCATCATTGTAATCATGCGCTGCCTTCAAAAATGGAAAAAAATTAAAGCAACACACAACCACTCGTTAAAAAACTCAAAGTTGTTGTGTTACGCCAGTCCGCCATTATCTTCTTCCTTATTTTTGGAGCTAGCTTGCCTGATTATTTTGGTAAATACTTCCCATCGGGGCCGATGGCAAGCCAACCATCGGAACAACCAAAAGCCATCGATCATGTTCCAATCAGACGCATCATTTCTATTCGCCTGGCGTCGTTTCCACATGGCATCAGAAGGCATTCCTTCAACCAGACTTAAGTATATAGTATATTTTTGGTTTCTTTTTTCTTTTTGGTTTCTTTTTTCATTTTTGTATTTTTATTTTTACTTTATTTTTATCATTAAAATTTATTCAAAATATTTAGATTTAAAATTTATTTTAATTTTGGAAAATGTTCATATTTGAAAAGGGTTAACATTTATAAAATTGTTTATATTGAAAAAAGTTTATATTTAAAAAATCATACATGAAAATCGCCTGTATTTGAAAATCATCCGAGTTTAAAAATTATTCATATTTGATTTTTTCGTATTTTGAATTTTGTTCATAGGAAAATTGGCCTTGCCTTGGAGCAGGGATAGACTCGGAAGCTGGATGGACAAGAGAGATTCGTACAACTTTTAAGTAGGTTGTATCTTCATATATATATGTGTCATCAGGTAGGGTTGGTCATGCGGGCGAGTTAAGCTCTACTCAAGGTGCCAAAGGAGAGAGTGCTGCTACTTGCTTTTTTAAGGTGACTTTGTTGTAATGAATGATAGGAAATCTGAAAGCATGATTCCTCGGAGTGCTTGCCCCAATATTGGTAAAAGAAACCAGAATCTATCCAGAATAAGACAGAGTGGGATGAGGGTTCGAGATGACTGAAAAGTTGGAAAGCGCATTTAGTCTGGAGTTTTCAACTCGCGTCAAGGGAGACATAGTGAGTCCTACAATATATGCTCTTATCTACTGGCCTAGATATGGTGTCAAGTGGGTATCCCACCAAAGTTCGATTTTTAATTCATTTTAAAATTTCTATAGCAAAACTTTATCAAAAATTTATACTAGAAATCTAAAAACGAACTAGCAGTGGGACTTAGGTGCGATCCTACTTGCATATCTAGGACCATAAGTGGTAGACCTAAATCGGTAGATGATTGTATTTGTCTGCAGGAAAAATACAGATTAAACATTGTATAAGCGTTGACCCAAAGCATGCCCGTCATCCACTGTGATTGGTTGCCTAGGCCAAATATGAAGCTCTGATTGGTTGCCTAGGCAAAATATGAAGATCTGGGGGGCAGGCCCTAGAGATCATGGCCACAAATAAATGGCCCAAAATCCACGTTGTAGACTTTCTATAGTTACCCGGGTCACAGAAGTTCGAACGTAGAGACACGGTTGATTGGATGCATGTAGTTCCTATTTCCAGTTGAGCAGAGACAACTGAGTGTTGTTTGGTTGCCACTGATGACTATAAGTGCACAGTTCATATGTAACTAGTTTTAAAGTGAGAGCTATTGGTAGAGGTCTTTATATCTCTCGTACTATTATCTAAAGAGTACTTGTAAGTTATTCTAATTTCAAGCTAGAGTGTAAAAGGGTGTTTGTATTTGTGAGAAAATGTAATAAGAACAAAGTAATTAACTAAAGTGACCCATAGCAACGAGTCTGATTGTGGGAGTAACAATATGTTTAAGGCGTTCTTGGGGAGTGTAGGTTACACCACCAGCATTGGTATTAATTATGAGTAGGATAAATCTATATCTTCCGCTATGACACGTGTGGGGAGAGCTCCATAATAAGATGTGACCTCAAAACCATCGGACGACACATCTCTAAATAACCACTACAACGATCTCCGACAACCACCTATTGATCCATCACAATTAAAGGTTTCCCCGTGGATATCGATATGAGCTTAGTGAGTCTCTTCTTATCCCCTTTATCCATATGATAGTACGCCGATCAGGGTGTCACTTCACGCCGTACGCTATACCATATGTCCAAAGGTTAATTCCCTCTCTAGTCTCGAAGGTAAATATTAAATGGTGCACTTCACATAATATATAGAGAGAAAACCAACACGTAATCATAATATAAAGTTATCGATCATCTTTATTTCACATCATAATATTATTAGGATTTTTCCATATCTCTCCAAGAACAAGGAAACTACTCATACATGAAGACAATCAACATCATAGCAATAATATGGATGAGATATGAGAGTACAATCGAATACAAATGGATATCCACACTAGGGATTGGATTACAACCAAGTAGACGAAGGGGATCGGTGATGGACACGTTGTTGTGATGATGGTGATGTTGATCAGTATTGAGGCCTTCAAGATCCAAGTCCCTTCTCCTCTTGAGTGGTAGTGATGGTGGAGATAGTCAAAGTTTAGGGTTTTCGTGGGGCAATTGCCTCACCACGGGGTCAATATATATAATGATCAGCTCAAGTTACATACGTACACTGTGTACAAATACATGATAGAATAATACAACTAGACCTAGTTTAACACTCCCCCTCAATCTGAACTTCTACTATGAACAAGATTCAGATTGGTCTTAAATCGGTCTAGCATCTGTCGAGTGGCTGGTTTAGTAAACACATCAGCCAGCTGATCATCAAAAGATATGAACCTGATCTGCAAAGCTCCAGCGGCGACACGCTCCTGCACAAAATGATAGTCGATCTCAATGTCTTGGTACGAGCATGGAAAAGTGAATTGGCGGTCAAATATGTTGCGCCTAAATTATCACACCACAACACAGGGGTGCACTACTGAGAAACACCCAACTCCCTGAGTAGATACTCTACCCACATAGCTTCGACTGCTCCATTTGCCAAAGCTTTATACTCATCCTCGGTACTCGATCTCGACACTGTGGGCTGTTTCTTCGAACTCCATGAGATGAGGTTCGGTCCAATAAACATTGCGAAGTCTCCTGTGGATCGGCGATCATCAAGACATCCTGCCCAATCCGCATCGGTGAAGATACTGATGCTAGTGGAGGTAGACTTCCGAAAACTCATCCCTGTACTCAGTGTTCCCTTCACATATCGCAAGATGCGCTTCACGACCTCCCAATGAACATCCGTGGGCTGTGAGAGAAACCGGCAAACCTTATTCACCGCAAACGAGATGTCTGGGCGAGTAAGAGTGAGATACTGTAGGCCTCCAACAACGCTGCGGTACCGGAACGCATCATCAGTAGCAAGTGGAGTACCAGACTCACGGGATAGGCGATCTCCGGTGGCCAAAGGCGTGGAAGTGGACTTGCAATTCTCCATACTCACACGATGCAAAAGATCCAATGCATACTTCCGTTAAGTAACCATCACCCCCCTGAATTGAAAGACGCTTCCAATCCCAGAAAATAGTCCAATGGTCCAAGATCCTTGATAGGAAAAGTGGCAGAGAGAGCGGACCAAGACATCGACGGCATCGGGAGTAGAACCAGCAATCACAATGTCATCAACATAGACCATCATATATATGTATACCTTTACGGGAGTAGATGAACAGAGAGGTATCCACCTTGGAGGAGACAAAACCGAGTTGATAGAGGAGAGCACTCAGCCGAGCATACCAGGCACGAGGAGACTGCTTAAGACCACACAGCTGTTGGGTTCACAGCATAGAAAACAAATAAAAAATCCTACGATGGGAACTATACGCCAAGATCTATCTACTAGACACAAGCAACGGGTGGATATACATCCATGGAGAACTTACCCTCGAAGACAACAAAGCTTTGTTAACGAGTTGGAACTCGTGGATGATGTAGTCGTACACTTGCCGATCTCAAGATCGTGATGAAGTCCAGCAGGTCCGGCTCCAGCACGTCCTTTAGATCTAGCTCCAGCAAGTCCAGCACCACCAAGTCCAGCACCGCAAAGCAGCGGTGCATCCATGATCGCACACACATCCGGTACCCCGACAACCTCCGTCCCTTGCTCCAACAAAGCAGCGGAAGCAGCAACTTCCAGATAAAGCCACCGGGAACATGTATCTCGCTAATCGGAGACCATGGGAGAAAAATACTAGAGGGGAAGAGAGATCCTTCACGAGGAGGTGTGAGGAAGGAGTGAGAGGGGGGCATTTTATAGGAGGAGGGGAGGGTGTCCCTTCACCTCCCCCATTCATGTGGTGGTAACCCTCTCCACATTAAAATTCCCCTTCACATTCTCTTTTAAAGTCTCCACTTTAAATGCATTAGATTTCTCCAAATTTAATGCTCTCTCATTTAATAAAACTCTTTTATTAATTTTATTCAGAATTTTGTTAATTACTTTAATTAACAAACATTCACATAAAACCCCCTACAACATTTCAATATTACATGCAGAACCAATTTCAGCAATTTCACCCGAAACAGTTTCGGTGTCTATTGAAATAATTCCAGTGCTTTCTTAAATCTTTATCTGAAACATATTTGCTCCAAATGGTGTCGGTATCCCTTAAGTGTGTCACCCTACGGTTCACGAATAATGCAGACATGATCGAGACCCCTCTCAGATCAATAATCAGAAGTGGGACCTGGAGATCCATACTGACTCCTACACATTCAACGATGACTTATGTGATCGTGAGAACCTTTAACGCTAGTAACTAAATCCCTTTGTCTCATGATATAATACATCTCCGAGATTCGATCATTGGTACCCAAATACCTAGTTTGATCTTGTTACCGACATGCACTCTTTTCTCGTTCCCGTGATATAACATTCTAGTGATCACATCACTTGCTTGCAAGCTATCTTAATGTGATATCACCGAGAGGGCCCAGAGTATATCTATCCGTCATCGGGATGGACAAATCCCACTCTTGATCCATGAGCCTCAATATAACACCTTCGTAGCACTGAACCCACCTTTATAGTCACCCTGTTACGGTGTGACGTTTGATGTTATCAAGATACTCTTCCGGTGTTAGCAATTAACATGATCTCATGGTCTAAGGACTAAGATTACTCAGTATGATGTTATAGCAATATAAACATAATGACTCTGATCGTAATGCTATACTTCGGATGAATGTTCATCACATCATTCCACCAATGTTGTGACCTCGTAATTAACAACATCCAATGTCCATGATCAGGAAACCTTGATCATCTTGTTAATCAACAAGCTAGTTTATATGAGAGGCAGTACTAGGAACTTTGTGTTTTTTTATTAAACACACATGTATTAATGTTTTCAATTAATACAATTATAGCATGCAAAATAAACGTTTATCATAAACATGGAATAAGATAATAACCACTTTATTATTGCCTCTCAGGCATATTCCCTTCAGTCTCCCACTTGCACTACAGTCAATAATCTAGTTTGTAAACTTGTATATACAACACCTAGGTGTTGAATATACGTGTTTGCTAGTGGTTAACATAATCTCTGGATCTAGCACTTTCAGGTCCGCGTGTATTTGCATGTCTTTGCGTCTCTACGCATCACTCATTCTCAAATAAGATGGCATTGTATAAATTTGGTCCTTTGGTGAGACCTTTAGTTCGTTCGGGTTAAAATATGTTGATATTATTGTCATACAATATATCTTCATAGTATTAGCCCACTTTGAACCACACCTAGTTTGATAACAAACTACATAACACAAATGCCCTCCTTTGCTACTACTATAGCCGTCATATGCTTACCCTTTTGTTGTAGTATCCGTCACAATGTTTCAACTTTGGAACTCATCCAAATCCATCATGGAACATCCTTTCCATTACATTGTGCCACACATAGTCTAAATTGAGATAAAATTTTAATTTTGTATCTTGTGACAAAACTAGTATCAATGTAACACTTTACAATGAACTCCTTTTAACTATTTGTCACTTATACATGATATATTCTTAGTTCTTCCAAAGCTCATAAGAATATCTTTACTATCGTCTAATGATCATCTTATGAATCATTCTGGTATGTGCTCATAACATTTAGAGCATAGGACATATCTGGATATATACATATCACGGTATAATCGATCAAAATCTTCATGTGATTTTACTCACCAAGTGTTGAAACACTTGAATCTTGATACAATCCTTTCCATGCAGCAAGAACCTTTCTTGTTGTTTCCCTATTGAACCTTTTCAATATCTCATATATGTATGTCTGGCACAACCATATTAGCGCCTCAATCTATCCATATAGATATTGATGCCTAATATTCCGGTTTTGCCCAAGTCTTTCATCAAAATATTATTTTAATGAAATTCTTAACTTGTGTCAATACAAGATACATCATTTCCACTCAACAATATGTTCTCTACATAATGTATTAGAAATATGTCTCAGCGCTCCCACTTAATTTCTTGCAAATGCAAGCATCTTCATCATCTCCGATGAATTTAAAATCTTTTAATAGTTTCATCATGGTGAAGATTCCAACTCCACTATGCTTACTTCAACTATTGAAGTTTGCATGCCCTTTTAGCACCCTTTGAATTAACAAAACCCTTCGGACCATGTCATGTACACGTTCTAGGTAACCATTCTATTAGAAGAACCTTGTTTTGTTTATTCAACTACCATATACCAAATTATATGTAGTGGTTGCTACATTAATCCGTCAAGACTAAATATCACTATGAAAGATCAAATCTTGTCATAGTCAACTCCTTGAACATTGCCGTAAACTTCTTTCCGACATGTCGACTATTTAAGAGATGTTAAACATCCATGTCTATTTCTTTATAGATCCAAACACGACCCATAGGCTTCACGCCTTTCCGGAGGGTCTTCCAAGTTCAGAAACTTGATTTCTCGTGTATGGATACAATCACGGATTCTATGACTTCTAGTCATTTTATGGAGTCAGGGCCCATCATCGCTTCTTTGAATGTAGTCGGTTCATCATTTTCAAAACAATAACGACTTGTTTATCAAATCACACTATTTGATTCTTACTGACCCACACGGTTTAATAGGAACTCTAATCTCCGAGATCACACCCTTTGTAATCACGAGAGCCATGAGCATTGTGGCCGCCACCGGGACACTTTCTGGTGCTGCGCTACTTAGCACATATAGCTAAGGTTCAACAACCTTATCAAAGTTCTATTGTCCTCCCACTTAACTTTTCGCGAAAAATTCCTTCTCAAGAAACTTGACGTTCCAAGTAACAAACTCTTTTGTCCTCGGTGTTATGGAGAAATTCCCAACAAATTCTTTGGGATAACCTACAAAGACGTGTTTATCCGACTTTGGTTTTAAATACTTTACTTATGCATAGCACACCAAAATTTAAGAAAAGACAATTCGGGTTTTATCCCAAACCATAACTTATATGGTGTTATTTCAACGGATCACGATGGTGCTCTTTTTAGTGTAAAAGCGGTAGTCTCTAAAGCTTCAATCCTTAAAACATAATGGCAGTTTTATAAATGACACATTTGATCTTACCATGTCAAACATGGTTTGATTTCATCTCTCGAATATGCCATACTCCTATGGTTTATTGGGAAACATAAATCATGGAACAATTCCGCAAATCTTAGGTGTTTTGCTAAACATGTAACTCAAATATTTTCCTTTATGATCGAATCATAAACTCTTTATTTTCTTATTACAATGATTTTCCACTTCATCTTGAAAGTCTTTGAACTATTTTCAAATATTTCATACTTCTTCCTTATTAAGTAAATATATAAATATATTCACTCAAATTTCTAGAGAAAGCATATGAAGCAAAAAGATCCATCGCATATGGATACATATAATGGACTATATACATCAATATGTATACTATCCAATAAGTTAGTCACCCGTTCCTCTTTGGCCTATAGACGGAGTTTCAATTACCTCGAGGAAAGTTTCACAAGCGTCAATTGATCAAAATCAAAGACTCCAAAAATCCATCAACATGGAGTTTCTTCATGTTTTCTTTCCAATATAATTTAAACAGCTATGTCACTTCATAAGTGATCTTTCAATCATTTGTCTTGCGACATTTTAGCAATAGTGTTTATGGATGTGATTTCTCCCACTAGACTTGTAAAAGTTCATCCATCCTTTATGGAATACGGTAATTATTTGAACAACCATTGTTCTCATAATACCGGAATAAAATAACAATTATTAAAACAAATCTTGAAGGCTAGGTTTGACGACAACGAAAAACACAATAATACTTTATTTGTTTTTGATGAACATCATCACTTATTCTCTTGCTAGTTACTTAGGCCATTGCAGTTCATGAATTGCGTTGTCCTGTATGACACTTCATACCAACCAATTCGGTATCCAATACCTCAGAACCACATTGTTTAAGAAGCAAGGAATACAACCATAACATGTATATCTTCTATATACCTAAGTTGGACATCTCCAACCTTTTCTTTTCTGCCAAATATTTTATAGATTCTTTTTCAACAATTCATTTTCTTTTAAAAGAATCTACCAACATCAATAGTGGTGTTATTCACATGACACATAGTACAAAGCTTGTATATAGTCAAATACTAATACCTTTGGACTTGCACTTTGAAGTGGATCACCATCACCAAATGTTTGGTATTCTTTCAAAAAAAATCCATTCTTTAGTAATCTTTTAGTGTAGTAAACATTTTACTTACATCTTCTATTCATCCTTATCATGACAACTTTCATGATCAAGCTACTATAGCCTATAAGGAAGAATGATGAGTATAATTTTAGTTCCCAAAACCTTTTGGGAGATTTGGATGCCTACCATCTCCATCCTTCACAAATTCTCAAACAATATGAGAACATGTATTTTGCTAACTTATACTCTATCATAATGCAACCAAAAACACTATTTCAGATATCAGAATATCTTCCACACATGATAGTTTCTAAAATAATTATTTCAGCTCCTAGATAACCTCGATAATAAAACAACTTTTGAATATCAAGAATCATGGAGGCAAGCATGATAATTAAGATACTAACATTGGAATTCTTACTCTTCATTTGATACTACTTATTAAACTTCATGGAGTAAATTGAGTTTGCTGAAAGTTTGCAATAGGACTTATAATCTTTAAATTGACATTCAAAACAATACGATACCAGTTCGTAAAGTAAATATCCAGAATTATATAGTTCTATTATCACAATTAAAACTAAGTGTAAGGTAGTAAACAGATGCCAATGACTACAACAAATTATGCAAATTCACTTCGATTTAGTTTATGACAAATTGAGTTCAACTAATCCAAATTAGAAATGAACTCCCACTCAAAACGACATCCCTCGTGCCTTTTTGGTGATTACATGAACCAAATCCACTACACCAAGTCCGATCATCATGTGAGTCGGTGTAGCTTCAAAGGCGAGCATCAATATGGGCATCATATCAACTATATGACTCATGCTTAACCTTTCGGTCCGTGTTCCGAGGCCATGTCTATACATGCTAGGCTCGCCAAGTAAGAACCTTAGTATTCGCGAGTGTAAAACTGTCTTACATCCGTTATATGAAAGCATAGAGTCGAGTACACCCGATCATCACGTGATGTCTCGAAACACGATCCATAGAACGGTGCATACTTAAGGAAGAACACATTTTTATCTTGATATCTAAATGAGGGATCATCTTAAAATGCTACTAAAACGCCAAACTAGCAATATAAGATGCGAACATCATATGTGTAAAGTGGAATGATATGGTCCATGCATTTGATCACCATCATATGCATCGTGGTATGATCTCTATCATTCCTTTGTGTGTAAGGCCAAGGTCTATGGAACTTACAAGTTAGGTGTGTTGTAAGAGTATCAACTATACATCAACTTACAATATTACCATATCATGACACTAGCCCAGCAATGATCTAAACTAGACGCCTCTAATTTGTCAATTGTAAGTTTTTACGTGGCTTAGGGCTTTCGAAGATAGAACCGGTCTTACTTACGAACATGGAACCACAACGATGATAACTAAGTTATTAGCAACTCGTTGTAAATCAGATATTGACTATAGTAGGAGAGACGGACACCCGCCAGCCACTTATGCAAAACTAGTTGCATGTTAGTCGTGGAACCGGTCTCATGTGCAATGACATGTAAGGTTGGTTTGGGCCGCTTCATCCTACTATGCCACCAATATCAAAAATACATGAAAGAAGCAATATCATGATCATCATCGCCCACATACTCTTATGTGTTCTACCCATGCAAAGCACCTACACATAGATCAGGCTCTGATACCACGGTTGGGTTCACAGCATAGAAAACAAAAAAAATTCCTATGAGGGGAACTATACGCCAAGATCTATCTACTAGATACAAGCAACGGGTGGATATACATCCATGGAGAACTTACCCTCGAAGACAACAAATCTTTGTTAACGAGTTGGAACTCGTGGATGATGTAGTCGTACACTTGCCGATCTCAAGATCGTGATGAAGTACAGCAGGTCCGGCTCCAGCACGTCCTTCAGATCCAGCTCTAGCAAGTCCAGCACCACCAAGTCCAGCACCGCAAAGCAGCGGTGCATCCGTGATCACACACACGTCTGGTACCCCGACAACCTCCGTCCCTCACTCCAGCAAAGCAGCGAAAGCAGCAACTTCCAGATAAAGCCACCGGGAACATGTATCTCGCTAATCCGAGACCATGGGGGAAAATACTAGAGGGGGAGAGAGATCCTTCACGAGGAGGTGTGAGGAAGAAGGAGTGAGAGGGGGGCCTTTTATAGGAGGACGGGAGGGTGTCCCTTCACCTCCCCCATTCATGTGGTGGTAACCCCCTCCACATTAAAATGCCCCTTCACATTCTCTTTTAAAGTCTCCACTTTAAATGCATTAAATTTCTCCAAATTTAATGCTCTCTCATTTAATAAAACTCTTTTATCAATTTTATTCAAATTTTTGTTAATTACTTTAATTAACAAACATTCACATAAAACCCCCTGCAACATTTCAATATTACATGTAGAACCAATTTCATCAATTTCACCCGAAACAGTTTCGGTGTCTATTGAAATAATTCCAGCGCTTCCTTAAATATTTATCTGAAACATATTTGCTCCAAATGGTGTTGGTATCTCTTAAGTGTGTCACGCTACGGTTCGCGAATAATGCAGACATGATCGAGACCCCTCTCAGATCAATAATCAGAAGCGGGACCTGGAGATCCATACTGACTCCTACACATTCAACGATGTCTTATGTGATCGTGAGAACCTTTAACGCTAGTAACTAAATCACTTTGTCTCATGATATAATACATCTCCGAGATTCGATCATCGGTATCCAAATACCTAGTTTGATCTCGTTACCGACATGTACTCTTTTCTCGTTCCCATGATATAACATTCTAGTGATCACATCACTTGCTTGCAAGCTATCTTAATGTGATATCACCGAGAGGGCCTAGAGTATATCTATCCATCATCGGGATGGACAAATCCCACTCTTGATCCATGAGCCTCAACATAACACCTTCGTAGCACTGAACCCACCTTTATAGTCACCCTGTTACGGTGTGACGTTTGATGTTATCAAGATACTCTTCCGGTGTTAGCAATTAACATGATCTCATGGTCCAAGGACTAAGATTACTCCATATGATGTTATAGAAATATAAACATAATGACTCTGATCGTAATGCTATACTTCGGATGAATGTTCATCACATCATTCCACCAATGTTGTGACCTCGTTATTAACAACATCCAAATGTCCATGATTAGGAAACCTTGATCATCTTGTTAATCAACAAGCTAGTTTATATGAGAGGCAGTACTAGGAACTTTGTATTTTGTTTATTAAACACACATGTATTAACGTTTCCAATTAATACATTTATAGCATGCAAAATAAACTTTTATCATAAACATGGAATAAGATAATAACCACTTTATTATTGCCTCTTGGGCATATTCCCTTCAACAACGCCCGCTGCAACTTGCAGACATGAGAGGGTAACGAGAATCCTCAAAACTAGGGGGCTCCTGCATGTACACATCTTCCATCAGAAAACCATGGAGAAAAGCATTACTCACATCAACCTGACGAAGACTCCATCCCTTGGATACAACGAGAGAGAACCAGATGAACAGTGGCAGGTTTCACAACCTGACTGAACTTGTCTCCATAGTTAATACCATGCTACTGAGTAAACCCACGAGCAACAAGGCGCGCCTTGCGCTTATCAACCGAACCATCGGGACGCTGCTTGGTCTTGAAGATCCACTTGCAGCCAACCACATTCACACCAAGCAGACGAGGAACAATGACCGATGTCTTGGTGTGCTTAAGCGCGTCGAACTCATCAGTCATGGCTGAACGCCACGCAACGTCACCATCCCATCAGTGAACTGCTTCTCACGACGGGTATTTTCACGAGTGTGAGTAACCATGGTGTGGACGGGCTCAGCCAAGCGCGTCGCGGTCGGCAAGGGACTCGTGACAGTAGGTGATGCGGGCTGAGTGGGAGACACCGGAGGCGATAGCCCATTCGGGGGCGACGAGACCGAGGGCCCGCCGTTATCTGCCATGCTCGGCGGTGAGGAGGGACAGGCCGGGGAGGGAGCCGGGCTCCCTGGAGCCAGATTGTCCTCATGCGCGTGCCACCATGTAGGTCGATCACGGGTGCGCCATGCACGTCGATCGCGACAGATGGCTGCGGCGAGACGGGTACCTGCACAGGATCAACGCTGCCTGGGATAGGTGCATTAGTGTCCAAATAAGATAAGTCATATTTACGCATACAATCACTCGTCACCGGTTCATCGGAAGGAAAAGTGATGGCTTTTTCGAGAGTGGACACATCAACGGTTACACCAGGAGTAGCATAGGGAAACACCGTCTCATCAAAAACGACATCACGAGAAATATAAATACGTCCCGTGGAGCGATCCAAGCACTTATACCCCTTATGCATCGGACTATACCCTAAGAACACACACATAGTCGAGCGGAAAGACAACTTATGGGTGTTATACTTGCACAAACTCGGCCAACACGCACAACCGAAAACACGATGTGAGGAGTATGTGGGTGGAACTTTGAGGAGACGATGGACGAGCGTGTCGTTTTGCAACACCGGAGTAGGCATTGAATTAATAAGGTAGCATGCGGTGAGGAAGGCTTCATCCCAAAAACGCAATGGGAGAGATGAATGTGCAAGTAAAGCAAGCCCAGTTTCTACCAAGTGGCGGTGCTTGCGCTCGACCACCCCATTTTGCTGTGAGGTATGAGGGCACGAAACTCGATGGGATATGCCGGTGCGCTGAAAATATTGGTGTAAATGGTGATACTCACCACCACAATCCGACTGAACAACTTTGATTTTAGAGTCTAAGAGACGCTCAACATGAGCTTGAAAGTTGTAGAATACTTGCTCAACATCAGACTTGTGCTTGAGAAGGTAAATCCAACAAAAATGAGAGTAATCATCGACCAAGCTAACATAATATTTATACCCCCCTGAGGATGCAATAGCAGGACCCCATACATCAGAATGGATTAACTCAAGAGGCATAGTAGAAACACGACTGGAATTATTATAAGACAATTGTCGACTTTTAGCACGCTAGCAAGAATCACACACAGAAGTCTGATTATTGGAAGAACACTTTAAATCATTATTCCTAATAATAGATTGAACGACATTATTGGTAGGGTGCCTGATGGCCCAAAATATATCGAGTTCGTTGGGGAACCCCGAGAGGAAGGTATGATGAGCACAACAACAAGTTTTCCCTCAGTTATGAAACCAAGGTTATCGAACCAGTAGGAGTAAGGAAACACCTCCAAGGTGTTGTTTCCAACTTGGAATCCTGCACAACACAACCACAGAACTTTGCCCCAACTTACAGTGAGGTTGTCAATCTCACCGATTTTGCTAAAAACAAAGGATTAAACGTATTGTGTGGAAGATAATAATAGCTTATAGAAAGTAAATAGAAAACGGTAAATAGATTGTAGATTGATGTTAAAAGAAAGGACCGGGGTCCATAGTTCACTAGTGGTGATTCTCCTTAAGATAGATGACATGTGGGGTGAACAAATTACATCGGGGCAATTGACAAACATCGAGAAAGCATACATGCATATACTAATCTTCTTGACTCCTATGAGATTTGATTGGGCATTACAACATTATACATAGACCGTAGTCCAACTGCATCTATGACTAATAATCCACCTTCAGGTTATCATCTGAACCCCCTCTAGTATTAAGTTGCAAGCAATAGATAATTGCATTAAGCATTGCATGTAAAGTAAACAATACGATTGTTCTATGAACAAAGGATTGTTGTTTTCTCCCTAGTAGCAACAGTACATCTAGTACCATAGAGATTTCTGTCACTTCCCTAGATTACTAGAGGCTTGAACCCACTATCGAGCATAAATACTCCCTCTTGGAGTTGCTAGCATCTACTCGGCCAAGATAGCTACTACAACGGAGAGCATGCAAGATCACAGATAACAAAGACATGATAGAAACAATAATCAATCTGAAATAATATCGCAATATCCATCGGATCCCCGCAAACACAACATGTAGAATTACAAATAGATGATCTGTATCATGAACAGAGCTCACAAGATCTAAACATGGTAGCACAAAGGAGGAGAACCAACCATCTAGCTACTACATGGACCCGTAGTCCAGAGATGAACTACTCACGCATCATACCGAAGGCAGTCATGGTGATGAAGAAGGCCTCCATGGTGAATTCTCCCCTCCGGCAGGGTGCCGAGAAGAGCTTCAGATCCCTTTCGATCCAAGGATGGAGATGACGGCGGCTACCGACTCGTTCGTGGAATTTTGATTGGGTACTTAGGGTTTTTGTATCGGAGGCGATATATAGGTGAAAGGGGAGGCCGAGGGGGTGCCCTAGGCGGCCACACCATCCCCTAGCGTAGGCCTGGCCTGGCTGCGCGGCCAGGTGGTGTGGCTGGCCTCTGGCCCCTCTCCGTCTCATCTTCTGGCTCCGTGTCCCCCTCGATGAAATATTGACTTTGGCTTTTGTCCCGTCCAATTCCGAGGATATTCATTTTTTGACTTTCCTGGAACCAAAAACAGCAGAAAATAGGCAGCTGGCACTGTGGCATCTTGTTAATAGGTTAGTCCAAGAAAGTGTGTAAAAATACTCAAAACATAAGAAAGTAGATATTAAAAAAGCATGGAACATCAAAAATTATAGATATGTTTGCAATGTATCAGTGCCCAAGACGATGATGCCACCGAGATGCGGTGGTTTTGACGCTGGAGAACGCTTGGCGGTGGGTGGCAAAAGCTCTCCTAAATGGGATGGGGTACAACCCGTTGCGACTCCTACCGTGAAGCAGAATATTCCGCGTGGTTTTGTCCTTGACAAGAAAAAACAAACAATGAAACTCAATGAAGATGTCATTATCAGAACAAAGACGAAACACGGAGAGGAGATGTTTGTTGATATGACGAACGTGAAGAATTTTTCTCAAACGGAGGGATGAACCGGGTAAATTCAAGTGACCAATATGCAAAATAGACAAACCTGCACTGTTGGGAACTTGTACTTGATCCTTGCCTCCGTAGCGCTCATGCATGTGGAGGCGCTCTAGTTCGCTGGTGAAGTGGTCCGAAGCGCCGGAGTCCATGATCCACTGTGGTGGCTCGGCGGCGGACGAGGTGGAGGCGGAGTTACCCGCATGGTTGTCGTAGTCGTAGCGCTTCCTGTAGTTATCCGCCTCATGCCCCTAGTATTTGCAAATCTGGCACTAGGGGCGCCAGCGCCGGTTGTGGCTATTGCTGCCTCCTTCGTTGCAGTTGTGGTCATTGCCACCACCACTGTTTCCTCCGTTGTTGCGGCGGTCACCGCCGCCGCCCTGGCCGTTGCCATGCTGGCTTTGGCTGCCTTGGCCCTGTGGGGCACCACCTGCAGGACGTCCTCCTCCTCCTCTACCTTGGATCCCGGGATTGTTGTGGTAAACCGGGCACGATACGACATTAGCTGACAAGGACCAATCGTCGACCTCTGCCTGCTGCTGCTTCTGGAGGGCCTCGTAGCTAAGCACGTTGGCGCAGAACGTGCCGAGGGTGATCACGACCGCCGAAAAATTCATCGAGGCGGCGATGGGATTGAAGGCTGGGCCGAGCCCGGTTAACATGTAGTCGATGACCTCATCATCGCGGAGAGGGGACCCGGTAGCAGCCATGGCATCGGCCATAGCCTTCACCTGGTTCATGTACTTGCTGGCGAACTTGTCCCCTTTGCGCAATGCCTAGATCTGGCGCCAGAGGTGAAGGGAGTTGGCGCTATTTTTGGCGCCGAACATGGCGACGACGGCTGCCCAAGCCGACGTAGCCGTCTTGCAACCAATGAGTTGGGCAACGATCTCCTCGGTCATGGACCCGAGAAGAAGACAGAGGACCTTCTGATCCAGGGTCCACCACTTCTTGTAGTCGGTGTTGGTGGTCACAGTTGGCGGTGGTGCGGTGGCCGTGCCATTGAGGAAGCCGTGGAGACGAGCACCGGAGAAGTTGGGGAGGCTCAGCGCCCTGCACAACATGTAGTTGTTGCGGTCCAGGCGGACCGCAATCAGCGTCACGACAGGGACGGGAGCCATAGACGATGGCGGGGCGATGATGGGGCGAGCGGGGGTTGTGGACAAGGAACCCACGGTGGCCAGCGTGAGCCCTGACTTAGTCATCACGGCAGCGGCGGCAGATCACCCTAGCTAGGGTTTTGCGGCGGCAGAGCGGTGGAGAGGCTCGCGCGGCTCTGATACCAAGTCAAAGTTTAGGGTTTCCGTGGGGCAACTGCCTCACCACGGGGTCAATATATATAATAATCAGCTCAAGTTACATATGTACACGTGTGTACAAATACATGACAGAATAATAAAACTATACCTATTTTAACAGAGATCTTGTGGAGGAGGCGGCTATGGAGTTTGCACGGTAGCAGGGCTCTACCGTGGAAGTACGTGGATATGATCGCTCTTCCTTGACTCCTCTCCTCTTTATATAGACATAGGAGGGTCTCCAATAGCCCATCCCATGTTTGCCTATGACCTAAAGAAGGTCTAGGAACAAACATGACCAAATTTTGTGAAGAAACGCGTCTAGAAAGGGCTTTTCCGTGTGTCCCAACCCACAATACGGGTGAGCAGTACGACCGTACTGGCTCGTACCGATGGTTGTTACGAGATGAGTACTATTTGGTATTTTGTCCACCATTTTCTCATAGGAACTCCAATTTGGGTGTTTTTTTGGCTCGTTGGACTCGTATGGACGAGGGTTACAACACAATTGTCTTGAATATTCATTTCTAGTTGATGGTAAAATATTACTTTTACACCCCTCAGATGGCTAAGTCTGGTGCCAGCAACTCTTGCATATTGCCCTCTCTTTGATCCTTTTGCCTTGATTTATCCATAATCATGCATAACACCTACACACAAGTAAAAGACAAGGAAAAGTAATAAAATCCTAATAAAAAGTAATAGTTGTGCAACACTCATATGAAAATGAATGAGAACTAGTAATCATGCATTATAGACAGAGTTGTAGCTAGATGGAGCATGAGATGATTTGCGGTATGTATATTTTATATGCTTAAATATGCATCATAATTGCACTCATCAACATCCCCAATATTAAATATTGCTCATCCTCGAGCAAGAGAGTTTATAATTTAATGTTATCATCCAGCTTATCATTGAAGATTGATGTCTTGTAACCTTATTTTTCCTGCAAGCTCGAAGTAAGATATACCATAATCATGCAAGGCAACACAAGATCAGTTATGTCAATACATAAGAAATCAATTACAACTTATGTGCCCCATGTAAAAAATAAATCTAACTTGAAACAAAACTTGTGATCCTCCTATTGCGCCTTTTATATTTTTGTGTCCTCACTTTCGTAAGGTAAAAGCTTAGCAATTAAAAGTGAGAGATCGTGTCAAAAGAAGCATAGCATTAGAGTGTCTCACCAGAACACCCACATGAATAAATTAGGGATATCAAACACTTATTTTCTATCCTTTGTTTTTTTAGAACTTCATTTCCTTAGTAACGATATGATGCCAAAACTTAGTGAGTTTAATCATACTATGTAGGCTTGGAAGGATACTCATGACCACCACCAAGTTTCATTGGCTTTAATAATGATTTCTCATAGAGAATTAGAGGAGTATTCCAACATTTGCTTGTAACGCAGACCCATGAGAATGACAATACTCTTACCAATTATAACACTGCTGCAACGAATTTTTAATAAACTCATTGCTGAAATCTAGGAGTTTCCTCCACGAGGATCGTTCATAGCCCAGCAGAATTGTTAGCATTCCATGGAGTGCGACAGTGTTCAGACATGCATAAATCTATATCATACTTTAATCAACAAGTCAAAATTTGGCATACATCTCAATTACCGCTAAACATTGGTTCCATTAAACAAATCCTTTGAAGAGTGTTATCAAGTCTATCATTAAATCAATGGTGTTGAGTACATCTAAGGCTAGACTTGTAAGACTATTAAACATTACATAAGTCATAATTAGGAACTTTCTCTTATTGTATTTAATCTTCTCAAGTGTATAAATCATGGCAATGTATTCTAGAGGATCACAATATTTTTCTCAAGCTAGATAAAGATTTGAACATAGTGCATCAAAGATCTAACTCAACTCTTATGGGGGCTAACAAAAACAAGTGCATCCTTTATACAAATATGAAACATAACTTACCCAAGCAAGCAATCAAAAATAGCCGGATGCATGATTACCGAAGAACTTTATTGAATAATAACATTGCACAAGACTCGACACATGCAAAACTAACTTCCCCAATATTAGACTTTAGCAAGAACTAAACATGAATAGGTCACCAAAATAAAAGATAAAGTGCAGTTACCAAAAGAGAGTGTAAGAAGTGGTTACCTCTCCAAGCTTAGATGAAATCAAGGGTGACGCATTTTACCATTGACGTACAAATAACTTCTCTTTCTATGGGCAATAACCTTTGCTTCCATGAATACTTCTTGTATGGCATGGTGATTGCTTTCCTAAAGGACCTGCTTGGAAACATGCAATATTGTTGAAGCTTGTTGAATTGAAACAACCAAGTGGCTCGTGCCACTAGTAGGAAAAGGCCTAGTGGTGGCGATCAGAAAAGGGGGTTCGTGGCATTTAAGCGGCACACCACTAACCTCACACCACTAGTAGGTCGTAGTGGTGGCGTCCCATGCGAACACCACCAGTAGAATTTCTAGTGGTGTGTGTCCTTTTCGAATGCCACCAGTAGGATTTCTAGTGGAGACATTTACTATAAGCGCCACCATTAAATATCCTAATTGTGGCATTCATTTTACTTTGGACATCACAAGTGAGTTTTCGAAAAAATCTGGTGCATCAAATTGAATATTCACAACACATCAAGATATATTCATAAAAATGGTATCACATCATTATAGTCAACTACATATAGTAGATCTCGCTAGCTAATTAACTAAAGTATGCATAGTGTAAATAGCACTAATTACTAGTCCTCAATAGGATTTTAGGCAATGATGGTGCCATACCTAATGGAAGAAGCAGGAATCTCGTCATCATCTGAAGAAGCATCAGAGTCTGTCGATGCTCTAGGGCCTCGGTAGTCGAAGTAGGTCATGTAATCTTCAAAGAGATAGAAAACCAACTTCTCCCGAGCGTCTATCTCATAGGCTTTGGCCATCTTAGTCCACCTCGGACCACCGAAAAGGTGTGGTTCGCCTCGTTCGTGACTTGGACCGTGTAGGTTGGTGCAGGTTGCTTTAGATATAGCAGATCGATGTGAAACTGTCCCTGCTGCCACAACAACGAATCAAAATTGTCTAGAAAATCAAGTCTAAACTTGCAAGGTATGTTCTACATACATAATCATAAGAAAGCAACAATTAGCACGTAATTTAATTGCAAGGTATATATAGTTGGATTGCTTGTGAATGGACATACCATACTAACTTTGCAGTCATAAGGGAGCACTATGACAACCTTCTTGTTCTTGCACTGTTGGTAATCACAATGCTCACACCGATCATCATCATTCATTATACCTACATATGATCATGCAAACTTAATTATATAGACTACTTTAACTTAATTAGCATCATAAGTAGCACAATATATCAACATAACACATAAGCATGATAAGTCTATATAAGTAGTATGATAGGTAGCATAATACAGTCACATGAGAACATCCTAAACTCGAGAAGATCCGGTGTCAGTGATGTCGTCATCCAAGCGGTCCTAGAAAGAGGACAACAAGTTGCAAGAGTCGTCCTGCTGTGTGCCGGAGGGGCTGGGCTGACCCTGCTGCTGCGTGCCGGTGTGGCCGACCTCTCCCTACCCACGCAGTTGTTGGCTCTCGCTAAGGACCTCGTACTAGACCGCTATCACCGAGGGATCAAGTAGGAGATCCCCGACCAAGGCGTCATCCTTCTTGTGACTGTGGCACGCTAGCTGCCTCTCTATCTGCCGGTGCTCCCTCTCCTCGGCCCTCGTGGCAATCTTCATGCCATCTGGCGCTAACAGATGCGCCATGCGACGCTCATCCTCGAAGTTGAGGACCGCTCTCGCTCCAAAGTGCTGGTCCGTGGTGCAGTTGTAGGCACGGGCCGCCTGCCACGGGCACCTGAAAGTATCTACCTGGATCTTTCAGTAATCCACTGTGATCTGAGCTACCCAAGTCGGGGTTTTCATGGTTTCCGGTGAATACCACAAAACTTCAGCTTCGGCTCTGACATGATACTAATTAAGTATTTAAATAACAATATTTGATACAACTGTTAGTCAACATATAAAAAATAAATATATATATAAATATTATGTAGAAATGGTGAGCCAAGTAGGGTCTCATACTTATATAGGACGTGTATATACAGGGATGGTGTCATAGTGAGCTAAGTAAGATACACAAGATTTTTTTGTACAAATTACAAGGCTCACTAACACCATCCCTAGATCGCATCCTAACATCCAAAATTATCTAGATTTTCTACCCCTAAAATCATATAATTTGCTACATCTATCCCTAAATTTATCTAGATTATTTTCTATTTCCACTTCTATTTATTATTTTACACTAATGTTTTCTTCTAAAATCACCTATTTTCTACACTACACAAAAATCATGTAAAATCACCAAAATCACTTCTTTTATACACTATACAAAATCCCTAAAATCACCTATTTTCTGCACTACACAAAATCACCTAAAATCACTAAAATCATCTATTTTATACACTACACAAAATCCCTAAAATTACCTATTGTCTACACTGCACAAAAATCACCTAAAATCACCTATTTTCTACACTAGACAAAAATTCATGAAATCACCTATTTTCTACACTACACTAAAATCATCTAAAATCACTAAACTAACTAAGAGAGGGGGCGGGGGAGTCTACCTGCAGTGGCGTGAGGTCGGGGGAGGCGCGGGTCAGTTGAGGCGCGACGGCGAGGGCGGAGAGGACGAGGTCGGAGAGGCGCGGGCGAGGGCTGAGAGGCCCGATGGCGAGGATCGGGAGAGGCGCGTGTTGGGAATATGCCCTAGAGGCAATCATGTATGATGTTATTCCCAATGTATTCATAAGCTTATGGTCCATGTATGAACTACTAATATGTATCATCGAATATGTGATTTGATTGTGGAACTATATATTCATGTTGTTCATACTAATTGTCCTTGATCATTGAGGTTGTGCTGGACACACAACTTAGACCAATGTGAAAGTCGGCAGATGACTAGGTTCCACTTGTCATAGGCATGGAGATGCTATTCCGACTTACACAGATTCGGCTAGAGAGTTTAGCGAGTCGGACTGACCCATATTGAGATGCAACGAACAAGTCGTCATTTGCATGTCTCAATCAATGTAATCCTTAGACCTGAGGTTATTGCACAATCCGAGTTGAGGATCACCGACTTAGGTTCTATCAAACGTTGTTCCATCACTGGGCAGTTATAAAGGCGGAGTTCGGGTCGACTGAGAATCAAGCTGCGTGATGTGAATAACCGAGAAGGGATTTTGCCCCTCTGTCTGAAAGAGATATTCTCTGGGCCCTCTCGGAAGATATGATTCGGAAAACATGGCCATGCGTGACTCGGTTAAGTGTTGACCGAGGCAACCGACTAAGAGTTAGTCGGATGAATCACTTATCTCGGATCGAGAAAGAGAGTCGGACTATTTAAGGGATGACGATCATTCGCCTATAGTCCGACAAGGTATATCGTGAGGCAAAAGGGACTCAGACGAAAGTCACATTGGAAGGTATGTCGTCATGACTCTTTGGTACTTGGGAGTTGGCACGTTCTGTTAGGAGATGCTACCAACTGATCGGTCACGAGTGAGACTCGGATCGTGTCCAGGTCACCATGAGCCTGTCGGGTCACACACTTAAGAGCGGGAGCATATTTGGGTTGGACCCAAAAAGGAAACGGACAGAGTCAGTGAGTTGGACTCGCAGTGACTAATATAGGCCTTTTAGTGAATGGGCCACAAGTGAGTGGAGCCCACTTTCACTCCCTATATAAGCTGGGGCGCAGGTGCTTAGAGCACACGGTTCGGTCACTCCATGTGTTGGAAACCCTAGCTCCAGTCCTATCCTGTCATGTCGTCGCCGTACCAGACCTAGTAGTCCATCGCCGGCGCTCCTCCTCGTACGTGTGGATACTGGCGGAGGTGCTGTACATTCAGCACTTCAACGATCGTGGATCGGAACGGATCGTGAGGACTGCACTGCATCAAGCGACGTGCTTCATCGATTCCCCAACCACGCGTCTAGTGGTAATTCTCGTGGCCTACTACCTCAGCTAGATCTTGGGATCACCGCGTAGGAATTTTTTTTTCTTTGTGGCCCAACAGTGGTATCAGAGCATTAGCTTCTGGTTTTAGGCTCGAGATCGTGCATATGTGATATGCGGTTGGCGTTAGATTGGATCTAATTGCAGTTTTGGTGGTCGATCTATGAGATAGATCGGTTTTGTACAAAGTTGATTGGATCAACTGTACTCGAGGGAATGGATGATCTAGTTTCCATGATCTAACAGCTAAGGTCGTGGAACGACATACCCCCTACCGGTCGGCTTCCGCCATAGGTGTAGAATGTGACACGTAAACCCGGATGCGGTGACCGAATATCAAAGAGTTTGGTCGAATCGGATTCTGGATCGGATTTGGGTAAAATTGTTTTATCCGATGATGAAATCCATGTCCGGACCGCCGGCTTCGCCCTGTCGTAGCGCCTTAGATGTCGTTGCGAGTTTCACAATGCCGGTAGATATCGTGTCTATGCATAACTTGTTTTTGCAGGATGATGTTATGAATGGTATGGCTTATGTGCATGTAATGTGTGTAATCCATATGTGATCTGCGTATCACGGTTTTTGTCAGCCGGCTGGAGCCTAGGTGCTGTCATTTTATTGTATAATGACCTACGTGTCGGATTCTCTATGTAATTCACATTACTAGCTAGTGTAGCTGTTTGGAGAACCCGGATGGCATGCAAGTCGATGTACAAGTCGGCTACATGGTGTAAGGCGGCACGTGACAAGAGTTGACACGAGTCGAATTAAAAGCTTCGTGGAGATGGAGATCACCATGAAGAGAGCCATATCATTTCACATTATAATTGCTTTATTTTGTGTTATTATTATGTCTCTGTTTTACCTCTATTAGATAGTTGGTAGAAAATAATTCCACAAAGAAGGTCTAGTCGGTTTCCCCGCCAGTGCTGCACCATCACAAGTCGGACATTTTTGGTAGCGGGCTCATAAAATTGAGGTGCTATCAATTCTTTTCGACTAGGTGGGTTCGAGTCGGACTCTTACAGCGGAAGCACTTGGTAATCTAGACGGGTCTATCACAACGGTTGTGGGACTCGGGGAAAAGTCGGATGGGAGCCGGGGCATGTGATGCCACCCATTCAACAGGAGTCGTATGCGATACGATTGGCAAGGAGTTGTCTACCTATATCACTTGACGGCTAGCGGTGATGCTAAATCTCACTAGTCGACTTACTTATTTAGGGTCCTGAATCACTAAGTAACCATCAGAGGGGTGTTGGTTCTAGTGGGAGCATAAATATTAAAGTGTTTAATATGCTTGCTCTTTTATGGATACATGTCTTAAGTGTTTTGCATATTTTCTGTTATAGATCAATGGCACCTAGCAGTCTCCCTCAGATTTCCAGTTTTGTTTTGAGAACCATCTTAGAGAAAGATAAGCTAAATGGAACTAACTTCACCAACTGGTATCGTAATCTGAGAATTGTTCTCAAGCAAGAAAAGAGGGACCATGTCCTAGACAACCCACTTCCAGATGAGCCGAATGAGAATGCGACTGTCGCAGCCACCAATTCTTATCGTCGGATTTGTGATGAATCCACGGAGATTAGCTGCCTTATGCTTGCTCACATCGAACCGGACTTGCAGAAGTAGTTCGAGAATGTTGAGGCCTACGATATGATCGAAAGCCTCAAAATTATGTTCTAGGCTCAGGCAAAGACTGAGAGGTATCAAGTCTCTCAGGCTTTGTTGAGTTGCAAGCTTAAGGATGTCGATCCACTGAGTCCGCATGTGATCAAGATGGTTGGTTACGTGCAGTCTCTGGAAAGGCTTGGCTACCCCATTAGCGAAGAATTCGCTACGGACATAATTCTGAACTCTCTTCCTAGTGCGTATGGTCAGTTCATATCGAACTACCACATGCATGGTATGGATAAGAAGCTCACTGAATTACATGGGATGCTCAAGCAGACTGAGGCGGATCTCAAGAAAGGTGCCAATCAAGTGCTGATGGTACAGAATAAGGCTAAGTTCAAGAAAAGTTCTTGGACTAAGAAGAAGAAGGCTAAGTCGGGAGGTAAGGCTGAGGACCCGGTCCAAAGCGCTTCCTCAGGGACTAAGCCATCTCCTGCAGCTGGGTCCACTTGCTTCTACTACAAGTCGGATGGCCACTAGAAGAGGAATTGCAGCAAGTATCTGGCTGACAAAGCCAAGAGTGGAGGTGTGACTTCTGGCTCAGGTACACTTGTTTGCAATGTTATAGACATTTATCTTGCTGATGCACCTGGTAGTTCTTGGGTATATGATACCGGATCAGTTATTCACATCTGCAACTCGCTGCAGGGACTGGTAAGAACTAGGAGCGTGGCGAGAGGCGAGGTTGACATTCGAGTCGGCAACAAAGCAAGAGTCGCTGCGTTGGAAGTCGGCACGATGCAACTTCATTCACCTTCTGGATTCTTAATGGAGCTGAATAATTGTTATTATGTTCTAGTGTTTAGTCGAAACATTATTTCTGCCTCATGTTTGATGAGACAAGGCTATGAGTCGAATATTAAGAATAATGTTTGTTCTTTGTATTTGAATGATATGTTTCACGGCTTTGCACCCGTCCAGGACGGGTTATTTATTTTGAATCTTGAGGGTGAATCTGTCTTTAACATAAATGTGAAAAGGTTAAAACCAAATGATCTCAACATGACTTACTTTTGACATTGTCGGCTTGGTCATATAAGTTGGAAACGCATGAAGAGGATCCATGATGATGGACTCCTAACTTCGTTCGACTTAGAGTTGTTCGAGACATGCGAATCCTGCCTTCTCGGCAAGATGACCAAGACACCTTTTGCAAAGAGTTGTGAAAGGGCGTCCGACTTGTTGGGACTAGTCATAGTGATGTATGTGGCCCAATGAGCACGACAGCCAGAGGTGGTTATGAGTACTTCATTACCTTCACTGATGATTTGAGTAGATATGGATATATCTACTTGATGAAACATAAGTCGGAAGCCTTTGAAAAGTTCAAGGAATTCCAGAATGAGGTACAAAATCAACTTGGCAAGAAAATAAAGTTTCTTCAGTTGGACCGAGGAGGCGAGTACATGAGCCATGAGTTTGATGACCATCTGAAGAGTTGTGGAATAGTTCCCCAACTCACTCCTCCAGGAACACCGCAGAGAAACGGTGTATCGAAAAGGAGGAATCGGACCTTGTTGGACATGGTACGATCAATGATGAGTCAGACATATCTGCCTTTATCATTTTGGGGTTATTGTCTAGAAACTACAACGTTTACACTAAACAGAGTACCATCAAAGTTGGTAGAGAAGACACCGCATGAGATGTGGACTGGCAAGAAGCCGAGTTTGTCTTTTCTTAAGATTTTGGGTTGTGAAGCTTTTGTCAAGCGACTTCAGTCAGACAAGCTTAAAACTAAGTCGGATAAGTGTATTTTCGTAGGATATCCGAGGGAAACCTTGGGTTACTACTTCTACAACCGAGAAGAGGGCAAAGTGTTTGTCGCTCGGAACGGTGTCTTCCTTGAGAAAGAGTTTCTCAGTCGGGGAGTCAGTAGGAGCACGGTGCAACTCGAAGAAATTCGAGAGGTATCGGCCAGTAGCGAGTCGGAAAAAGCCTTGGAGGTTGAGCCGGTCGTGGTACCTGAGCCAGAAACAACATCAACATTGCGAAGATCGGCCAGATTGCGATGTGTTCGTGATGTGTTACTGTTAGACAGTGATGAGCCGACAACTTATTCGGAAGCGATGGCGGGTTCTGATTCTAAGTCATGGCTTGGAGCGATGAGATCCGAGTTAAAGTCCATGGATGAAAATCAAGTTTGGAACTTGGTTGATCTGCCAGACGGTGCAAGACCCGTCGAGTGCAAATGGGTCTTTAAGAAGAAAACTGATATGGATGGAAATGTTTCTATCTATAAGGCACGGCTTATCGCGAAGGGCTTCCGACAAGTTCAAGGAGTTGACTACGATGAGACTTTCTCTCCCGTGGCGATGCTTAAATCAGTTCGGATCATTTTAGCTATAGCAGCCTATTTTGACTATGAGATATGGCAGATGGATGTCAAGACGGCTTTCCTTAATGGAAATTTAACCGAGGACGTGTATATGATACAGCCCGAGGGTTTTGTCGATCCGGCTAATGCTCACAAGGTATGCAAACTTCGGAAATCCATTTATGGGTTGAAGCAAGCATCTTGGAGTTGGAACATTTGCTTTGATGAGGTAGTCAAATCGTTTGGCTTCATCAAGAGTGATCATGATTCTTGTTTATACAAGAAGTTTAGTGGGAGCAAAGTAAACTTTCTGATCTTATCTGTGGATGGCATATTACTAATTGGAAATGATGTCCAGGTGTTGCAAGAGACCAAGGAATCATTGGAAAAGAGTTTTTCGATGAAAGACTTGGGTGAGGCGACTTACTGTTGGGTCCGCGGCATAGAAAACAAAAATTTTCCTACGGTGTGAACTACACGCCAAGATCTATCTACTAGTTACAAAGCAACGGGTGGACATACATCCAACAAGAACTTACCCTCGAAGACAACGAGTTTTGTTAACGAGTAGGAACTCGTGGTTGATGTAGTCGTACACTTGCTGATCTCAAGATCGTGAGGAAGTCCGAGAAGGTCCGGCTCCAGCACGTCCTTCAGATCCAGCTCCAGCACCAACAAGTCCAGCACCGCAAAGTAGTGGTGCATCCGTGATCGCACACACGTCCGGTACCCTGACAACCTCCGTCCCTCGCTCCAGCAAAGCAGCAGAAGCAGCAACTCCTTTCCAGATAAAGCCACCGGGAACATGTATCTCGCTAATCTAAGACCATGGGGAATAATACTAGAGGGGGAGAGAGATCCTTCACAAGGAGGTGTGTGTGAGAAGTGAGGAGAGGGTGGCCTTTTATAGGAGGAGGGGGGGTGCCCCTCCTTCATGGCCGGCGCATGGAGGAGGTGCCTCTTCACCTCCTCCATTCATGTGGTGGCAACCCCTCCACATTAAAATGCCTCTTCACGTTCCCTTTTAAAGTCTCCACTTTAAATGCATTAAATTTCTCCAAATTTAATGCTCTCTCATCTAATAAAACTCTTTTATTATTTTTATTCAGAATTTTGTTAATTACTTTAATTAACAAACATTCACATAAAACCCCCTGCAACATTTCAATATTACATGCAGAACCAATTTCAGCAATTTCACCCGAAATAGTTTCGGTGTCTATTGAAATAATTCCAGCGCTTTCTTAAATCTTTATCTGAAACATATTTGCTCCAAATGGTGTCAGTATCCCTTAAGTGTGTCACCCTACGGTTCACGAATAATGCAGACATGCTTTTTGAGTTCTTTTGGGGAATTGAGCTTTTTGAGGGAAGTGCTATAGTAGCTAGTATTTTAATGGAAGTTTTATTGGTTTTGGAACTGAACCTAAAGACCTATTATCTTGAGTTCACTAATGTTGCTAATAAAGATTGTGTGAAGTTTTGTATGAAGGAAAAATTTCAGGTGTATGGAAGGAATGAGTAATGAGATGAAGGATGGACTAAAGCTCAAGCTTGGGGATGCCACGCGTGTCACCGCAAGAAATATCCAAGAAGTACAAGCGTCAAATCTTGGGGATGCCCAAGGCATCCCAATCTTCATCAATAAAAATCCCAGGTTCCTTCCAAACGCTTCATTTTTATTGTTTCATGCACATTTGTGTTGTTCATGGAGCGTCTTCTTTTTTCGTTTTTCGTTTGCTTGGTTTTCTTAGTTTGCTGAATAAATTGGTTGGACCTCCTCTTTCATGCTTTGGTTTTCAAATAGTTTGGTTTGGATTGGAGAAGAGTAGGAAAGTTCATGCTTAAGTGGTAAAGAGAGCTTGTTTTTGACTGTGGCCTATGCTTTGTCATGCCATGCTCGATATTTTTTTGGCTTTGTGCTTAGTATTATTTGCTGTAGCATGGCTTGTTATAAACAATTGAGATTGCTTAATGTGCCTTGGAAGGATCATGCGTTGTTTTAGCATATTAAAGCATAGTATTGTGGTATTCTCCTTTGATGCTTTATTTGGGTTGACTTGGCACATGCTCACACCATGTTATGACTATCCCAAGTCACCATAGCCTTTATGATCCTTTAGTTTTTCAACTTGTAGTATCACTTTATGCTTTGATCAATGATGTTTTGTCGCTCTGCATGATTATGGCCATTATTGCTCCCTTAGTTGGTCGCTCCTAGTCTTTTGCTAGCCTCCACAACCAAGTATGAGTTCCACTCATGCATCCAACTCCTAAAACCAAGTTATTCCAAATAGTCCACCATACCTACCTATTAGTTTATGCTATTCCAAGTATATTCATGTTTTTATCTATCTTCCGAATTAAACTTGTTATGAGAAAACTTGTGATTAAAGCTCTCACGAACTTGATGGCACACTTTAATTTTCTTGCCCTTAATAAACTTGAACCATTGTGTCGTCTATGTTGTATATGCTTGTACTTATTTGTTGGGAATTAGCAGAACCACGCTGTCATGGGGAACGCTTTCAACATTGCACTTGTACTTTGTACCTAGTTGATATCATGCTCTTTTGTCTATGGATGTCGTCGGTGTGAAATGAAAGGGGAGCTTGTAAGTCCATGGAGTTATGTACATGTGTTAGAGAAACGCGTGGGCCGCTGGTCTAATCCATGTTGTCATGGTGGAAACCTGCAGCGTAACCATAATGAGTTATCTATGAAGCATTCTTCTTATAAAAAAAGAGTCAGATATTGAGAAAAAGAGAAAAAGAAAAGAAAAGAAAAGAAAAAAAGAGATATGTGAAAAGAGGAAAGAGAGAAAAAAGCACCATATTCCCATGGTAAATAAGAAGATTGCTGAGATGCTCGTTGTCTGCTTGCCTTGTCATTTTGATATGGGGATTCGTCCGTATCATTGGGCAAGGGGTACCCTGTTGGCGGTTCTCTATGATACACATGTACTTACGATGACAAGAACTTACCGGTAACTAAACTTGAGTAGCATGAGGAGGGGCCCTCGTATTCAAGGGACATGAGATTTCCAACTGATACTTTGTCAAGCATATACTTCATAGTTTGTTCACTTTAACCTTAATCACTTCAATATGCTTATGATAGGGGCAATGATAGCTGAAAGCTAATAAGTACCATAATTTTTTGAAGCTCTTTCTGAGACTTGAATCCCTACTTCCTTCTATGAAGGCCTTTCTTTTACTTTTTTGTTGAGTCTCCACCTTCTACCTTTATGCACCTACTTTGAGAGCATAGTGGCCATTCTTAGTGCTTTGTGCATTGTCCCAAGACTTGTTGATTGATGCATAGCTTTGATATTGCTTGTTTTAAACTATTTGTATCTAGTCGCTCTTACGAACTTTGAAGGTGTCCTATGCATTTATGTTTGCTACTCTATAAGGGACAAGCTGAATGCCACTATGCTATGTTTTCTTTATGTGAAACAAACAAACGTCTTGCAAAGCATTGTTATTCATGAATCTTTTGTTTGTGCCTTTTCATGTTGCAACATAGTTTCTTTGTCTTATTGCTAGAACTTTGTCTTTCATGTTATGATTGAAGTACTAAGATCCTAGCTTTGAATGTTTTACAAATACTTTGATCAAGTTTATGATGGTGCATGTCACCTCAAAAATTATTCTTTCTTTTTATCACTTACCTACTCGAGGACGAGCATAAGTTAAGCTTGGGGATGTTGATACGTTGCTAACGTATCCATAATTTTTGATGTTCCATGTTTGGTTTTATCTACTTTCTTATGTTTTGTCCACACTTTGGAGTACTTTTCATATGATTTCTTGGACTAACCTATTAACCAGAGCCACAGTACCAGCTGCCTATTTTCTGCTGTTTTTGGTTCCAGGAAAGTTAGAAAATGAATATTCTCGGAATTGGACGGGACAAAAGCCAAAGTCGGTTTTTCACCGTGGGACACCTGGAGCCAGAATACGAGACGGAGAGGGGCTGGGGCCCATCCACACCACATGGCCGCACGGCCAGGACTGGCCTGCGCCAGGGGGTGGTCTGGCCGCCCAGGCACCCCCTCGGCTTCTCCTTCCGCCTATATATTGCCTCCGATACAGAAACCCTAAGGACCCGATCAAAAATCCACGAAAGAGACTGTAGCCACCGTCATCTCCATCCCTAGATCGAGAGGGATCTGAAGCTCTTCTCGGCACCCTGCCGGAGAGGGGAATTCACCCTGGAGGCCTTCTTCATCATCATGCAAGCCTCCGGTGTGATGCGTGAGTAGTTCATCTCTAGACTACGGGTCCATGTAGTAGCTAGATGGCTGGTTCTCCTCCTTTGTGCTATCATGTTTAGATCTTGTGAGCTCCGTTCATGATGAAGATCATCTATTTGTAATTCTACATGTTGTGTTTGCGGGGATCCGATGGATATTGAGATGGTATTTCAGATTGATTATTGATTCTATCATGTCTTTGTTATTTGTGATCTTGCATGCTTTCTGTTGTTAGTAGCTATCTTGGCCAAGTAGATGCTAGCAACTCCAAGAGTTAGTATTTATGCTTGATAGTGGGTTCATGCCTCTGGTAATATGGGGAAGTTATAGAAATATCTAAGGTACTAGATGTGCTGTTGCTACTAGGGAGAAAACAACATTCCTTTGTTCATAGAACAATCGTATTGTTTACTTTACAGGCAATTCGTAATGAAATTATCCGTTGCTTGCAACTTAATACTAGAGGGGGTTCGGATGATAACCTGAAGGTGGGTTATTAGTCATAGATGCAGTTGGATGGCGGTCTATGTATAATGTTGTAATGCCCAATCAAATCTCAAAGGACTCAAGATGAGTAGTATATGCTTGTATGCTTTCTCGATGTTTGTCACTTGCCCCGCTGTAATTTGTTCACCCAACATGTCATCTATCTTAAGGAGAGCCACCACTAGCGAGGAGAGCCACCACTGGTGAACTATGGACCCCGGTCCTTTCTTTTACCATCAATCTACAATCAACTATTTACTTCTTTGTGTTTACTTTCTGCAAACTATTACTTTCTTCCACTCAATACGTTTAATCCTTTGTTTTCAGCAAAACCGGTGAGATTGACAACCTCATCGCAAGTTGGGGGCGGATTTTTGTGGTTGTGTTGTGCAGGTCTCCATGTTGCTGCTGGCACCGGTAGTGTGCCCTGCCAAATTCAGCTAGCAACACCTTTGGGTGTTTTCTTGCTCCTACTGGTTCGGTTAAACCTTGGTTTCATAACTGAGGGAAAACTTGCTGCTGTGCTCATCATACCTTCCTCTTGGGGTTCCCCAACAAGCTCGATATATTTTGGGCCATCAACTACTTATAAGCATGAAACTTCCTACTCTTTTCCAATCACCAATCAAATTATTTGAAACCACATATGAATGCGGGGGTCCAACCAATTTTTTTAAGAAAAACAAACAAAAGAAAACTAAAAACGAAAACAAAGACGCTCCAAGGACAACACAGTTGTGCATGAAACAATAAAAATGAAGTGTTTGGAAGAAAACCTAAGATTTTTATTGATGAAGAAGGGGATGCCTTGGGCATCCCCAAGCTTTGACGCTTGTACTTCTTGAATATTTCTTGGGGTGACACGGGTGACATCCCCAAGCTTGAGCTTTTGTCCATACTTCCTCTCATCACATTGTTCTTCCCTACACTTTAAAATTCCTTCATACAAAACTTCACACAATCTTCATTAGCAACATTAGTGTATTCAAGATAATAAGTCTTTAGGTTCAGTTTCAACACAAGTAAACTTCTATTAAAACACAAGATACTGTAGTAATTCCTTCTAAAAGATAAAGTGATCAAAGAGAACTCGAAGAGAAAGAGATTAAGAGGCAAATGCAAATAATGGTAGAAATCTATCAAAACATACTACTAGGTAAAAACCGATTTTTCGAAGACCTTCTGTTGCTCAAATCGAAAAGTGATATACTAACGAAAGTTAGATAAAAACCTGGGGCATAAGCACAAAAAATTACAGATCAATCCGACGTACAAGCATTTTCACGATTGTTTACAGTGAAGCACAAAAATCTGTTTTGGGATAACAACTTTCCCAAGTCTTACTTCTCTCTCATTAGAGGTTATTCTTGGCATAAGAACCACACAAAAAGGATAAGGAGAGGTTATTACTGAAGCAATAACTTCCAAGACTCAACAAAAGAAAAACTTACTGAATAAAAATTTGGGTTATCTCCCAATAGTGCTTTTCTTTAACGCCTTTGAGCTAGGCATAGGAAGCAAGATTCAAGTATTTTTGAATGAAGAAGCATTAAGGTCAAGTTTCTTGCCCCTACCTTTCTTACCTTTATTCTTATCTTTAGGGAATGTATGATTGCTTGGTGGGAAGCAAAATGCATGATGCCTTTTTCCACATCTATTATTGCTCCAAGGAGTTTCAGCAGGGATCTTCCAAGTGTAATTTATCCTTTTCGTACACATTCAATAACAAGATAATCAGTAGCCACCACTTTCCCTAGGATCTTTGTAAACACTCCTTTAGCTATTCCAATGGGCAATATTGTGGCATTATTGGTAAGAGATATTTCTTCTCCTCCCTCAGAAAGTCCCCAAAGTTTCAAAGATTCATAGATATCTTTAGGCATAAGACATAATTCAGACATGATATCACAACGAGCATAAACATTTTCATTATTTATAACAACTTTTACTATAGGAATCCATTTTGAAGATTCAGAATTTATTGGAACATATTCATGATGCTCTCTAAGCATGTTATAGCATTCTTTTAAACTAGTTGTGTTGGTCTCAAGAGTGTTCAATCTAGCAATAATGTTTGTAATGGAGGAATCAAATTTTCTAGGTAAGTCATATGTTGCAACCAACTTTTTTATGGCATTAAAAGCTTCATCCTCATTGCGCTCGAGGAAATCCCCTCCTACTACAGCATCCAAAGCATATCTATAACAAAGGGCAAGACCAAAGTAGAAACTGTTAAGAAACAAGCCCTGAGTCATTTTAGGTTCAGTTTTTTCATGTAACTCAGAAATTCTAGACCAAGCTTCTTTGAAACTCTCTTCAATTCCTTGTTTGAAGGTAAAAATCATTTCCTTAGGTGACATAGTGATTGGAGCACTGCTAGACATAAAAGCAAATTGAAGTAAAAAAAATTCTATATTTTTTAGAACTATTTTTGTGTGTTTTTGATAAAGGAAGCAAACCAGTACAACTAGTTTTTTGTGTTTTTGATAAAAAGAAACAAGCAAACAAAGCAGAAATAAACTAAGCAAAACAAAAAACAAATTAAAGAGATTGGTTGCGAGGGACTCCCCTTTTGAAGCTGTCCTTAACTCCCCGGTAACGGCGCCAGAAAAAAGGCTTGATGGCTCAAAATATATTCGAGCTTATTGGGAACCCGAAGAGGAAGGTATGATGAGCACAAAAGCAAGTTTTGCCTCAGTTATGAAACCAAGGTTATCGAACCTGTAGGAGCAGGAAACAACTGCAAGGTGTTGCTAGCAACTTGGAATCCTGCACAACATAACCACAGAACTTTGCGCCAACTTACAGTGAGGTTGTCAATCTCACCGGTTTTGCTGAAAACAAAGGATTAAATGTATAGTGTGGAATATAGTAATTGCTTGCAAAAAGTAAACAGTAAACAGGAAATAATAGATGGTATATGAATTAAAAAAGCATGGACCGGGGTCCATAGTTCACTAGAGGTGTTTCTCCTCAAGATAGATAACATGTTGGGTGAACAAATTATAGCGAGGGAATTGACAGATTTGAGAAAGCATAACAATGCATATACTAGACATCTTGACTCCTGTGAGATTTGATTGGGCATTACAACATTATATATAGACCATAATCCAACTACATCGATGACTAATAATCCACCTTCAGGTTATTATCCGAACCCTTCCAGTATTAAGTTGCAAGCAACAGATAATTGCATTAATCAAAGTGTGTAAAGTAAACAATACGATCGCCCCATGGACAAAGGATTGTTGTTTTCTCCCTAGTAGCAACAACACATCTACAACCTTAGAGATTTCTGTCACTTCCCAAGATTACTAGAGTCATGAAACCACTATCGAGCATAAATACTCCCTCTTGGAGTTGCTAGCATCTACTTGGCCAAGATAGCTACTAACAACAGAGAGCATGCAAGATCACAAATAACATAGACATGATACAATCAATAATCATTCTGAAATAGCATCTCAATATCCATCGGATCCCTACAAACACAACATGTAAGATTACAAATAGATGATCTTGATCATGAACGGAGCTCACAAGATCTAAACATGATAACACAAAGGAGGAGAACCAACCATCTAGCTACTACATGGACCCATAGTCCAAGGGTGAACTACTCACGCATCACACCGGCGGCTTGCATGGTGATGAAGAAGGCCTCCAAGGTGATCTCTCCGCTCCGGCAGGGTGCCAGGAAGAGCTTTGGACCCCCCCGATCTAGGGATGGACATGGCGGTGGCTACAAACTCTTTCGTGAATTTTTTGATCGGGTTACTTAGGGTTTTCGTCCCGGGAGGCTTTTATAGGCGAAGGGGCAAGGTCGGTGGAGCACCAGGGGGCCCACACCCACTAGTGGCGCACCCCCAGGCCGTGCCGCCACCAGGTGTGGCTGCCCTGGTTCGCCACTTCATCTCCCCTTCGGACTCCGTGTTGCTTCGAGTAAAATATTGACTTTGGCTTTTGTCTCGTCCATTTCCGAAAATATTTCTTTACTAGCTTTTCTGAAACCAAAAACAGCAAAAAATAGGCAACTGGCATTATGGCATCTTGTTAATAGGTTAGTTTCAGAAAATGTATAAAAATACCTCAAAGTCTGAACAAAACATAAGAAAGTAGATATAAAATAAGCATGAAACATCAAATATTTTAGACACGTTTACAACGTATCAATGATCACGAGCTATGCGGGGCCAACAGTTTCATGCAGAGGATCTGCAAGGCCTCAGTACCTAAGGAGTTCAAACTTCCACACGACCGCCACAAATACGATGGACTCCAGGAACCCAAAGCTTGGTTAGCAGACTATTTGACCACCGTCAAATTATACGGTGGCTCCACAAGTACCGCAATGCAAAGCCTACAACTACATCTCACCGGCGCCGCAAGATCATGGATCAAGCAGTTACCCGAAGATTCCATCGGCAACTGGAACAATCTGGAAGATAAATTCATCCGACATTTCCACTCTATGTTCAAACGACTAGCATCCTTGGAGCAGTTAAGAGCGTGCAAACAAAAATCTGGAGAGTCAATAAGAGCGTTCATACAGCGGTGGAATATTATCAAAAATTCAGCTGAATCCATATCTTACGAAAGGGCCATCGATGCCTTCAACGACGGCCTCCGTTGCCGAGAATTCATAGAAGAACTAGGAAGGGTTAAACCAAAGACAGTATCACAGTTAATGGAGATAGAAAATCACTGGGCTGATGGAGAAGACACGCTACATAACAAGCACGCTTGGTCATCCGAGGAAGACAGGGATAAGCGTGGCAATGATAGAAGAAGAAGGAATAACGATGGAAATACAGGACAAAGTTACGTCGTAGTAGGTTTTTCAAGTGAAGGTAATACCAGAAGCAATGACCACAATGGCGGATACCGCCAGAACAGGGACGATGTCAGAGGAAGCCAGTACACACAGCGATATCAGCCAAGAGCATGAGACCCACCTATGTCCGCAATGCAAATGCTAGAAGGACCCTGTAATATGCATTTTTACGTTGACTCAGCAGGCAGACGACAATCCAACCATCTTATGAAAGACTGCTGAACATTCCTAAAGATGCAAGAGTTGTGCAACACAAAGGCAACTGAAGCGGCAAATCGAGGATACACATCCACACCTGGTACACTAGCCATCGGTGCACCACCGCCACCACCAGCAGCACCACTACAAAACTCAAATGATCAAAACAACGAGTACCCTAGATCAAAAGGAGCAATGTCTATGATACAGAAAGAGCGTCCACCCAACAGAATTCACAAGCTCATCACACAAAAAATCAATATGGGAGAAACAACAACATCAAAACACACCCGAATATCTCCATTGGCCAGAACAATAAATCACATTCAGCTGGGCTGATCACCCACTTCGGGTCCCACGTCTGGGTCACTCAGCCTTGATAGTTGAAGCACAAATCGGCGGGTTCGATATGAGCAAAGTATTCATGGATGCAGGAGGTAGCATAAATCTAATCTACGCAAAAACACTGAGAACAATAGGGTACCCCCTGGAAAATCTTTCCCCAACAGAAACAACTTTCCACGGAATAGTACCAGGTAAAGCCAAAATTCCTTTAGGCAAAGTATTTCTTGACATTGATTTTGGTTCCAAAATAAATTTCAGGCGAGAAAAACTCAAATTTGAAGTCGTGGATTGGCCATCACAATACCATGCAATCCTAGGATGACCAACCTTTGCACGATTTATGGCAGTGCCGCATTATGCATACTTAGTGATGAAGATGCTAGTGCCAAAAGGAATTATCATGGTACAAGGAAGCTTCACACGTACCAACAGTTGTGATCGGGAGTTCAACAAAATTTATGAGTCTTTCGGGATGGCAAAAGAGTTTGAACAACTCAAAACTTTAGCAAACACACAACCTCTAGAAGTAACACATGTCAATCCCGATTAGGCTTTTGACACGGCAAAAGACACAAAAGAAGTATAGATCCACCATGTTGACCCGACGAAAACAACATTCATGGCTTCTAACCTTGATCCCGCATAGGAAAGCACGCTCATCGAGTTCCTCTGTGAGCATTGGGAGATTTTCGTATGGATACCTTTTGACATGCTGGGAATTCCCAGGAAACTCGATGAGCACGCGTTAAATCTAGATCCAAAGGCGAAGCCAGTAAAGCAGCCACTTCGATGCTTCGTAGAGCCAAAGCGCAAGGCCATTGGAAAGAAGCTCCATCGCCTAACTGATGCCAATTTTATCAAAGAACTAACAAAGTCAGAGTGGCTCGCAAACCCAGTATGTGTTCCAAAGAAAAACACTACAGAACTTCGGATGTGCGTCGACTTTACTGCATTGAACAAGCATTGCCCAAAAGATCACTTCTCATTGCTGCGAATCAACCAAATAATTGATGGAACCGCGGGATGCGAATGTCTTTCTTTCTGGGACGCTTACTCAAGATACCACCAGATTAGGATGAAGGAAGAAGAGCAAGAAAAATGGCGTTTATCATGACCTATGGCGTATTCTGTTACACAATGATGCCTTTTGGCCTCAAGAACGCTGGAGCAACATATCAGCCGATGATGTAGAAGTGCATGGGAAGACAAATTGGCACAAATGTGCAAGTGTACATTGATGACGTAATAGTTACAACGGGTAAAGGATCTGCGCTGATCAAGGACCTCGAAGAAACATTCAAGAATCTCGACATGTTTAGCATCAAACTAAACCCGAAGAAATGTTCATTTGGAGTCCCGGCAGGGCAACTCCTCGGATATTTGGTATCAGCTAGAGGAATCGAGGCTAATCCCGAAAAATACAAGCAATCCTAACAATGAAGAAGCCAACAAATCTACGTGGTGTACAACAACAGGCAGGGCGAGTAGCGCTACTGAGTCATTTTATTGCAAGGTTAGGAGAAAAAGCGCTGCCATTCTACGCCCTCATGAGGAAATCAGAAAAATTCGAGTGGAGGAAAGAAGCTCAGCACGCCTTTGAAGACCTTAAAAGGACACTTTCGACATCTCCTTTTGCCGTGTCGCCAAAAGAGAAAGAGCCTTTACTCCTTTACATCGCTGCCGCAATTCAGGTGGTCAGCATGGTCTTGGTCGTAGAGTGACCCAAAGAAGGGAAGATCCACAATGTGCAGAGGCCAGTTTACTTCCTAAGTGGGTTCTATCTCCATCCAACAAACGTACCCACACTACCAGAAACTAGCATAGGGGTATTCATGATAGCACGAAAACTATGCCATTATTTTTTGGAGAATCCAATCATAGTGGTCAACGAAGCACCTTTGTAAAGCATCCTCAACAATCTAGAAGCAACTAGACGTGTCTCTCTATGGGGCATCAAATTATCCATTCGGGATATCACATATGAGAAGCGCAAAGCAATTAAGTCACAAGTTCTGTCGGATTTCATCACGGAGTGGACAGGATTGCAATGTGCGGGTCCACCAGATCTTTCTAGTGCTTGGACAATGTACTTTGATGGGTCAAAAAGAACAGAGGGAGCAGGAGCAGGAGTCGTACTAATATCACCCCAAGGCAACAAAATGCGCTATATACTTCGGATGAGCTTCACGAACGCATCCAATAACGAAGCGGAATACAAGGCCCTATTGCATGGCATGCAAATGGCCAAAGCTTGCGGTGCAACTCGCGTCAAAATCTTTGGAGATTCTAATCATGTGGCACAACAAGCAATGAACAAATGCGACGCCTTTAGCAAAAATATGGCTGCTTATTGCGATCTATATAGCGTTATGGAAGCTCAATTTGATGGATGTGAAGTATCACATATAGGAAGAGCAAGCAATGAGGAAGCAAACAATCTAGAAAACATCGGGTCCTTGTGTTTACCAATACCACCCGGAGTTTTTTGGGAGGAAATAACAGAGCGATCGATAAAAGCAAAAAGAGTCTCCGAGGTTGTAGCACCAAAGATAGGGAAAAAGAAACATCCGCAAAAAGACTCGGGGCTCCTTCAGAAGACAAGAACATAGAAGAAGCTATCGAAGAAGAAGAACAAGAAATTGAAGAGGTCATGCTAATAGAGCTCACCTGGATGCAGTCGTATGTAGCATATATGACTAAGGGCGAGCTACTAGAAGATGCGATAGAAGCTCGGCGAATCACCCGACGATCAAAGGCCTTCAGGATAATCAAAGGGGAACTATATAAGAGAAGTATTTCGGGCGTGTTGCAGCGTTGTGTAACACCCGAAGAAGGAAAAACCATACTCAAAGATATACACGAAGGAGTATGTGGTCACCATGCGAGTAGCCGAGCAATTGCTGCAAAAGCATTAAGAGCAAGATGGACACAAGAAGTTAGAATCGCCATGGGAAGGACCATACATCATCACACAAGTTATTCCTGGAGGGGCATATCGACTACAAGACAAGAAGACAGGAGTAAATTACTCAAATCCATGGAATGTAGCACAGCTACGAAACTTTTACGCATAAGATTACTTGCAATATGATAAGAGTTACAGTTCAACTTCTTAGGCCAGAATATCCAGGCCAACGGCCAAAGGCCATCGGCCAAAGAGAATAATGTCTCATCGATTTTTTGCCTTATGTATAAAGAGATAAGTTATATGTACCTTAATCTTTTTGTTGTTGTTCAAAATATCAATATTTTCCATCAAAGCTAACAAAAACTATGAGCCTATGTCCAGATACAGGCATCCGAACATAGCCTCGGGGGCTACTCCCATCGGGAGCACTAGCGCGCACCCGATAGAATTCCAGTTGTGTATAAGAATATATTCATGATTGTAAACACCTTTGAGTTTTACATCAGTGTATCCTCAAAAAAGGTATTACTCCCATCGGGAGCTAGTATAAAATATTAAAACTATCTGATAAAATCAGATATATTAGCGGCCTTGCAGGCCAACCGCCAATAAAGCCAAAAATCTCGGATCACGCTCAGGCGCGATAAGAAATCCGAATGACGTGTTTAGAAACATGAAGGTAAGACCCCATGATTCTTCCTATGTGGCCTAGTAATCGCACAAGAATAAACTCTGCCAGTAAAAAATCCGTATCAATGATACGATGAAAAATCCCGACGGACGCATTGGGTACCCGATAAAAATAGAAAACTGGAATTCAGTATTCGATAAGACCTCAGCGGCTCGAACTGAATTACACCAGTAGCAAATTCCGGATTCGAGCCAGGGACTTGAATTTGATGAAGGACAACCTTGTTTTTGCCCAGGAGAAATTAACCGATTCTCGATCTGTCAGAAGCATCAGACTCGTTGTACCAAATCCCTATGAAAAATAAAATATAAAGGAAAAGAAAGGAACTTGAGACTCGACCTGAAACTTCGGTTCAACTAGAGTCTCGGGGGCTACTGACATGGGTATGATTACTCGGATGCTTATGATTTACTACCCTATACTGGGTAAAAGGGTTTTCTGCCCATGAAGATTCCAGACGATAGCCCAAGGAAGCAACCGACAAAGACTTTGATTATATTAGGAAAGAAACCATGAACCGACATTGTGTTGGTATTGTAATCACGCGTGTATGAAACCTATCCGCATACAGCTTTGAGACCTGTTCTATTATATATAGGACGGGAGAAGCCCAGGCGAGGGTACCAAAATCTAGAGGACAACTTGTAATAGAGCAATTACTCAATATTCAGGCGGCTTTGATTGCATTGTTTCCTTGGCATCCGATGAAATCCCCAGCATTCTCCTTTCCGCGAAACCCCAAGTCCAGCACTATGGGCATTGCGGAGGTTACCCCTCGTCAGCAGGGCTAGGCCGAGGCGGCGCAGGGCTGGATCGGCAGCGGCGGGGTTGGACTGGGGCAGGGCTACACAGGCGGCGGCGGCCCAGGAATGGGCAGGCGGCAGTGATTTGGGGTGGGGGAATTAGCGAGCGGGAGTACTGATGCGGAATGAAAGAGGCATATACCACCGCGCGGGGCGGACGATGGGTTTTAGCATAATATTTTATGGACCAGCGGTGTCGTCTCTAATTTGTGAAACACCACCACTACGACGTAGTTACAGCATTCGAAAGTACCGAATGCCTGGGATACATTGGTCCTAGCTCGCATCATGGTCCCCACTTTGTGTCGACATTCCCTATTTCTCGAACGCCATGACTAAGCTATAGTGGCGACGTTCGCCTTTTCCCGAACGCCGCGACTATTTTGCCTTGTAGTAGTGGCGACCATTTTACTTTAGACGCCACTAGAAAAAATGAGTGTTATAAGCCTTTTCCTACCACTGTGTGGTTGTTTGAATGGTTTGCACAAACCGCAAATGTTTCCACACAAGGTTCAAGCCTCTATGAAAATAAAAAATAAACTAAAAGCAAATAATTCGGTGTACGAACGGTGTTTTAGTTCGATAATAAAATGAAATAAAAGCAAACTAATCGTGAAAACAAAAGAAAGACACATGAAACACTATAGAGAAATATAGGGTAGGGGTTTCAAAGGTAGATAAATAAAAATGAAGTATAATGGAACATGTAGAAGGTAACCCATTGACATCAGATCATCCAAATAAAAATATTGAGGGGTTATACCCTTTTTGTACTTGTCCCTAGCCTTATTGTGTAGTGATGCTCCTTGGTACTAGTGCGTGGTATGGGCGTGTGCGTGTACTTCAACTTGGCTTCTCTTTATATTTTTGTGTGTGTCCCGTCGAAGTTGGTACGGGAGGGTGGTACAGACGGGATGCGTCCGTACTGACACTCATTATCTCCTCTGGATATTCTTCTTGCTTTCTGCGACTCGTGGCGAGGTTGGTACAGGCGCATAGTACGGGTACGTCCTGTCGTACCGACGCTCATTAAGCATGCAGTGACTTCTTTTGGGAAAATTTCAAGTTTCTTCGTCACGTCGCAGGAGTAGTACAGGCGCGCGGTACAAGCTGGTCTCCCTGTACCGATGCTCGTTAAACTCCCTGTAGCCTTAGAAGCAACTTATTCTTCTCCAAAAATTTGCTAAGGACCAGAAATGTTAGTCTAGCATCCGAACAAATAATACATATATTTTTGTAGAGAAGTTTTAACCAAGATATGCAACACATGATTAAAGCAATGAGCAATTCTATCTTTTGAAAATAGTCTCAAGCCAACTCGAATAGTAAATCATGCAAATATACAAGTGCCAATGTAACATGAATGCAACTAGATTCAAGACACAAAATTAAGAAAGACGCTTAGAAACTTCCGGGTTACCTCCCAGGAAGCGCTTTCTTAAAACCGAGTAGCCAGGCTTTATTTGCTCCAATATTATTTCATGAATAGATAGGCTTTATTTTCTCCAATATTATTTCACGAATAGATTCCAACTAGAGAATTTGGTCTTACCTCAAATAGAGGTAAGGAGTACTTACCATCATAGCTTGGTCGAAGTCGCACCTTTGGTGTCCCATCGTCAAGGGCATTTACCACTTGAACACGCTTAGAGCTTGCACCTATTTTTTACACCACTCTCTAGTTTCTTCGGAAAGTATCGAAGCTTAGAGCTTGCACCACACGCTAAGACCGGTTCTATCTCCGAAAGCCTTAAGCCACGTAAAACTTGCAATTGATAAATTAGAGGCGTCTAGTTTAGATCGTTGCTAGGCTAGTGTATTGATAATGGTATTGTTGTAAGTAGATGTATGATAGATACTCTTACAACACATTCAACGTGTAAGTTCCATAGACCTTGGCCTTACACACAAAGGAATGATAGAGATCATACCACGATGCAAATGATAGAGATCAAATGAATGGACCATATCATCTCACTTTACACATTAGATGTTAGCATCTTATACTGCTAGTTTGGCGCTTTTGGTAGCATTGTAAGATGATCCCTCATTTAGATATCAAGATAAAATGTGTTCTTCCTTGAGTATGCACCGTTCTATGGATCGTGTTTCGAGACATCACGTGATGATCGGGTGTACTCGACTCTACGCTTTCATACAACAGGTGTAAGATAGTTTTACACACGCGAGTACTAAAGTTCTTACTTGGCGAGCCTAGCATGTACAGACATGGCCTCAGAACACGGACCGAAAGGTTAAGCATGAGTCATATGGTTGATATGATGCCCATATAGATGCTCGCCTTTGAAGCTACACCGACTCACGTGATGATCGGACTTGGTGTAGTGGATTTGGTTCATCTAATCACCAAAAAGGCACGAGGGATGTCGTTTTTTGAGTGGGAGTTCATTAGTAATTTGGATTAGTTGAACTCAATCTATCATAAACTTAGTCTAAATAAACTTTACAAATTCTGTTGCAGATGGCACCACCTACTTTTAATTTCAATGTGTTCATGGAGAAAGAGAAACTTGCTGCGAATGGTAGCAACTTCACCAACTTGGCTATGAATTTGAGGATTCTCCTCACCGCTGCACAAAAGCAATATGTGCTAGATGCGCCGCTAGGCCCCCCACCAGCTCCTGATGCCCCTGACGAAGAAAATAATGTCTATGTGACTCATCAGGAGGACCACAACTTAGTTCATTGCGGCATACTGTATGGGCTAGAGCCAGAACTTCGAAAGCGTTTCTAAAATGGCAATGCCTTTGATACCATGGGAGAATTGAAAATGATTTTCGATACACATGCTGCCGTAGAGAGTTATAATGCTACTGAAAAGTTCTTTAGCTGCATGATGGAGGAGAACAGCTCCGTTAGTGAGCATGTACTCAAAATGTCTGGGTACACTGATAAGCTTGTGTCCTTGGGAATAATGATTCCCAATGACTTAGGCATACACCATGTTCTCCAATCTGTGCCACCTAGCTACAAGAGCTTCGTGATGAACTATAATATGCAGGGCATGAAGAAGACTCTTCCCGAGCTTCTGTCCATGCTTAAGACTGCAGAAGTGGAGATTAGGAAAGAACATCAAGTGTTGATGAACAATAGGACCACCGGTTTCAAGAAGGACAAGAAAGGCAAGCACACGGGAAAGAAGGGTGGTAAATCTGTTGCCGTGCCTGAAAAGAAACCCCGAGCTGGCCCTAAGTCCCATACCGAGTGCTACTATTGCAAGGGGACTGGCCATTGGAAGCGCAACTGCCCCAAGTATTTGAAGGAAATATGCCCTGAGAGGCAATAATAAAGTTGTTATTATATATTCCTTGTATATGATAGATGTTTATTTTGCATGCTATAATTGTATTGAGAGGAAACATCAATACATGTGTGTTTAATAAACAAAAAGGGTTCCTAGTTATGCCTCTCTTATAAACTAGCTTGTTGATTAACAAGATGATCAAGGTTTCCTGATCATGGACATTGGATGTTGTTAATAAAAAGGTCACAGCATTTGTGAAATGATGTGATGAACATTCATCCAAAGTATAGCATTACGATCAAGTCATTATGTTTATATTGCTATAACATCATACAAAGTAGTCTTAGTCCTTAGACCATGAGATCATGTTAATTGCTAACACCGGAAGAGTATCTTGATAACATCAAACGTCACACCGTAACAGGGTGACTATAAAGGTGGGTTCAGTGCTATGAAGGTGTTATGTTGAGGCTCATGGATCAAGAGTGGAATTTGTCAATCCCGATAACGGATAGATATACTCTGGGCCCTCTCGGTGATATCACATTAAGATAGCTTGCAAGCAAGTGATGTGATCACTAGAATGTTATATCACGGGAACGAGAAAAGAGTGCATGTCGGTAACGAGATCAAACTAGGTATTTGGATACCGATGATCGAATCTCGGACATGTATTATATCATGAGACAAAGGGACTAAATTGCTGACGTTAAAGGTTCTCACGATCACAGAAGTCATCGTTGAATATGCAGGAGTCAGTATGGATCTCCAGGTCCCGCTTCTGATTATTGATCTGAGAGGAGTCTCAATCATGTCTGCATTATTCGCGAACCATAGGGTGACACACTTAAGGGTTGCCGGACACCATTTAGGAGCACATATGTTCCAGACAAAAGGTTTGCAAAGCGCAGGAAATGTTTCGATAGAAACAGAAATTGTTTCGATAGAAACCGGAATTGTTTCGGGTGAAATTGCAGAAAGTGGTTCTGCATGTGATATTGAAATGTTGCAAGGGGTTTTATGTGAATATTTTTTAATTAAAGTAATTAACAAAATTCTGAATAAAATAAATAAAAGAGTTTTATTAATTGAGAGTTGCATTTAATTTGGTGGAAATAAAATACATGTGAGTGGGATTTTGGGTGGAGGCCATTTTTATGTGAGTGGAGGTTCACCACATGAATGAAGGAGGGGAGGAGTCCCCCCTCATGCGCCGGCTATGGGAGGGGAGGGGTCTCCCTCCCTCCTATATAAATCCCCCTTCTCCCCTCTCACAAATCACACCTCCTCGTGAAGGATCTCTCTCCCCCTCTAGATATTCCCCCATGGTCTCGGATTAGCGAGATACATGTTCCCGGTGGCCTTGCGTCTGGAAGGAGTTGTTGCTTCCGCTGATTCGCTGGAGCGAGGAAGTGGAGGTTGTCCGGTAGCTTGAACGTGTGTGCGAGGACGGATGCCCTGCTGATTTGCGGCGCTCGGACTTCCACACGATCTTGAGATCGGCAAGCGTACGACTACATCAACCACGAGTTCCTACTCGTTAACAAAACTCGTTGTCTTCGAGGGTTAGTTCTCCAAGGATGTATGTCCACCCGTTGCTCTGTATCTAGTAGATAGATCTTGGCGTATAGTTCTCATCGTAGGATTTTTTTGTTTTCTATGCTGCGGACCCAACAGTGGTATCAGAGCCTGATCTATGCGTAGGTGCTTTGCACGGGTAGTACACATATGTTTATATGTGGGCAATGATGATCATGTTATTGTATCTTCTATGTACTTTGGATATTGGTGGCATAGTGGGATGAAGCGGCCCGGACCAATCTTACATGTCATCGTACATGAGACCGGTTCCACGACGGACATGCAACTAGTTTTGCATAAGTGGCTAGCGGGTGTCTGTCTCTCCTACTATAGTCAATATCTGATTTACAACGAGTTGCTAATAACTTGGTTATCCTCGTTGTGGTTCATGTTCGTAGGTAAGACCGGTTCTATCTCCGAAAGCCCTAAGCCACGTAAAACTTGCAATTGATAAATTAGAGGCGTCTAGTTTAGATCGTTGCTGGGCTAGTGTCTTGATATGGTATTGTTGCAAGTAGATGTATAATAGATACTCTTACAACTCACTTAACGTGTAAGTTCCATAGACCTTGGTTCCTTACACATAAAGGAATGATAGAGATCATACCACGATGCAAATGATAGAGATCAAATGCATGGACCATATCACCTCACTTCACACATTAGATGTTAGCATCTTATATTGCTAGTTTGGCGTTTTTATAGCATTATAAGATGATCCCTCATTTAGATATCAAGATAAAATGTGTTCTTCCTTAAGTATGCACCGTTTTGTGGATCGTGTTTTGAGGCATCACGTGATGATCGGGTGTTCTCAACTCTACGCTTTCATACAACGGGTGTAAGACAGTTTTACACACGCGAATACTAAGGTTCTTACTTGGCGAGCCTAGCATGTACAAACATGGCCTCGGAACACGGACCAAAAGGTTAAGCATGAGTCATATAGTTGATATGATGCCCATATAGATGCTCGCCTTTGAAGCTACACCGACTCACGTGATGATCGGACTTGGTGTAGTGGATTTGGTTCATGTAATCACCAAAAGGACACGAGGGATGTCGTTTTTGAGTGGGAGTTCATTAGTAATTTGGATTAGTTGAACTCAATCTATCATAAACTTAGTCTAAATATATTTTACAAATTCTGTTGTAGATGGCACCACCTGCTTTAAATTTCAATGTGTTCATGGAGAAAGAGAAGCTTGCTGCGAATGGTAGCAACTTCACCAATTGGGCTATGAATTTGAGGATTCTCCTCACTGCTGCACAAAAGCAATATGTGCTAGAGGCGCCGCTAGGCCCCCCACCAGCTCCTGATGCCCCTGACGAGGAAAAGAACGTCTATATAACTCGTCAGGAGGACCACAACTTAGTTCATTGCGGCATACTGTATGGGCTAGAGCCAGAACTTCGAAAACGTTTCGAAAATGGCAATGCCTTTGATACCATGGGAGAATTGAAAATGATTTTCGATACCCATGCTGCCGTAGAGAGTTATAATGCTTCTGAAAAGTTCTTTAGCTACATGATGGAAGAGAACAACTCCGTTAGTGAGCACGTACTCAAAATGTCTGGGTACGCCGATAAGCTTGTGTCCTTGGGAATAACGATTCCCAATGACTTAGGCATACATCGTGTTCTCCAATCTCTACCACCTAGCTACAAGAGCTTCGTGATGAACTATAATATGCAGGGCATGAAGAAGTCTCTTCCCGAGCTTCTGTCAATGCTTAAGACTGCAGAAGTGGAGATTAGGAAAGAACATCAAGTGTTGATGATCAATAAGACCACCGGTTTCAAGAAGGACAAGAAAGGCAAGCAGAAGGGAAAGAAGGGCGGCAAATCTGTTGCCGCGCCAGAAAAGAAACCCCGAGCTGGCCCTAAGTCTGACACCGAGTGCTACTATTGCAAGGGGACTGGCCATTGGAAGCGCAACTGCCCCAAGTATTTGGTGGACAAGAAGTCCGGCAAGGCAAACAAAGGTATATATGATATACATGTTATTGATGTGTACTTGGCTAGTACTCGCAGTAGCACCTGGGTATTTGATACGGGATCGGTTGCTAATATATGTAACTCAATTCAGGGGCTGCGGAACAAGCGACAATTAGCAAGGGATGAGGTCACGATGTGGGTCGGCAATGGATCAAGAGTTGATGTGATCCCCGTCGGAACGCTGCCTCTCCATATGCCATCGGGATTAGTTATAAACCTGAATAATTGTTATTTGGTGCCTCCACTTAGCATGAACATTGTATCCGGATCGTTTTTGATGCAAAGTGGTTATTCGTTTAAGTCTGAAAACAATGGTTGTTCGATTTATATGAATAATATCTTTTATGGTCATGCACCTGTGTTGAATGGTTTATTTCTATTGGATCTCGATAGTAGTATTACGCATATTCATAATGTTGATGCTAAAAGGATTAAACTTGATAATGATACATCTGCATATATGTGGCACTGCCGTCTAGGTCATATTGGCGTTAAACGCATGAAGAAACTCCATTCTGATGGACTTTTGGAATCACTTGATTTTGAATCATTTGATACATGTGAGCCATGCCTTATGGGCAAGATGACTAGAACGCCGTTTTCTGGTTCAATAGAACGGGCGGCAGATTTATTGGAAATCATACATACTGATGTGTGTGGACCAATGAGTGTGTCGGCGCGAGGTGGATATCGTTATTTTGTTACTTTCACGGATGATTTGAGTAGATACGGGTATATCTATTTGATGAAACACAAGTATGAAACTTTTAGAAAGTTCAAGGAATTTTAGAATGAAGTGGAAAATCATCGTAATAGAAAGATCAAATTTCTACGGTCTGACCGTGGAGGAGAGTATCTAAGTTACGAGTTTAGCACACACATGAAAGAGTGTGGAATAGTTTCACAACTCACGCCTGCCGGAACACCACAACGTAATGGTGTCTCGGAACGTCGTAATCGTACCTTATTGGATATGGTTCGATCCATGATGTCTCTCACTAACTTGCCACTGTCATTTTGGGGTTATGCACTGGAAACAGCTGCATTCACTTTAAATCGGGCACCATCTAAATCCGCTGAAACAACACCGTATGAATTATGGTTTGGAAACAAACCTAAGTTGTCATTTCTTAAAAGTTTGGGGATGCGATATTTATGTGAAGAAACTTCAACCGGATAAACTCGAACTCAAAGCGGAAAAATGCGTCTTCATAGGATACCCTAAGGAAACGATTGGGTATACCTTCTATCACAGATCCGAGGGCAAGGTTTTTGTTGCCAAGAATGGATCCTTTCTTGAGAAGGAGTTTCTCGTGAAAGGTGTGAGTAGTCGGAAGGTAGAACTCGAAGAGGTTATTGAACCTTCTCTTCATGAAATGGCGAGTAGCGCAGCACCGGAAGTTGTTTCGGAGTTGACTTCACCTAATGAAGAAAGAGCTAATGATATTGATCATGAAACTCCGAAAGAGGACACTACCGAACCTCGCAGGTCAAGCAGGACACGTGCAGCTCCTGAACTGTATGGCAATCCTGTTATGAATTTCATGATTGATGAAATAGATGACCCTGCGACGTATGAAGAAGCGATGATGAGCCCTGATTCCAACAAATGGCTAGAAGCCATGAAATCCGAGATGGAATCCATGTACGAAAACTAGGTTTGGACCTTGGTGGACTTACCTCACGATCGAAAGGCCGTTGAGAATAAATGGATTTTCAAAAGAAAAACTGATGCTGATGGTAATGTAACCATCTATAAGGCTCGACTTGTCGCAAAGGGGTTTCGACAAATTCAAGGAGTTGACTACGATGAGACATTCTCTCCTGTAGCGATGCTTAAGTCGGTTAGGATTATGTTAGCAATTGCTGCATATTTCGATTATGAAGTATGGCAGATGGATGTCAAAACTGCGTTCCTCAATGGTAATATTGAAGAAGAGTTGTATATGATACAACCTAAGGGTTTTGTTAATCCTAAGGATGCTGATAAGGTGTGCAATCTTCAGCGATCCATCTATGGACTGAAGCAAGCATCCCGGAGTTGGAATCTCCGCTTTGATGAGGTGATCAAAGAGTTTGGATTTGTCCAAACTTATGGATAGGCTTGTATTTACAAGAAAGTGAGTGGGAGCAATGTGGCATTTCTGATATTATATGTGAATGACATATTATTGATTGGAAATGATATAGATCTTTTAAATAGTGTTAAAAGTTATCTAAACAGCAAATTTTCGATGAAGGACCTTGGTGAAGCTTCATATATATTAGGCATTAAAATCTATAGAGATAGATCAAGATGCCTAATTGGGCTATCGCAGAGTACATACCTTGATAAGATATAAAGAAGTTTAATATGGACAGAAGTAAGAAGGGGTACTTACCTATGTTGCAAGGCAAGACATTGAGTAAGACTCAAAGTCCGGCTACGGCGGAAGAAAGAGAGATAATGGATAAGATCCCCTATGCCTCAGCCATAGGCTCTATAATGTATGCCATGCTATGTACAAGACCGGATGTGGCACATGCTATTAGTTTGACTAGTAGGTACCAATATGATCCAGGTTCGGAACACTGGATAGCGGTAAAGAACATCCTCAAGTACTTGAGAAGAACTAGGGATATGTTTCTTTTATACGGAGGTGAAGAAGAGCTAGTCGCTAAGTGTTATGTCGGTGCTAGCTTTGACACCGATCAGGATGACTCTAAGTCTCAATCCGGATACGTACTTCTCTTGAATGGAGCAGCAGTTAGTTGGAGGAGTTCCAAACAACCTGTGGTAGCTGGATCAACGACGGAGGCGGAATATGTTGCTGCTTTAGAAGCGGCGCAGAAAGCGGTTTGGATGAAAGAGTTCATTACGGAACTAGGTGTGGTTCCAAGTGCGTTGGACCCGATGGTGATCTATTGTGGCAACAATGGATCCATAGCCAACGCAAAGGAACCAAGGTCTCACAAGAATTCCAAGCATATTAAGCGCCGATTTCACTCCATCCGCGAGCATGTCAAGGATGGAAATATAAAGATTTGTAAAGTACACACGGACCTAAATGTAGCAGATCCGTTGACTAAAGTTCTCCCTAGGGCAAAACATGATCAACACCAGAACTCCATGGGTGTTAGATTTATCACTATGTGAACTAGATTATTGTCTCTAGTGCAAGTGGGATACTGAAGGAAATATGCCCTGAGAGGCAATAATAAAGTTGTTATTATGTATTCCTTATATATGATAGATTTTTATTTTACATGCTAGAATTGTATTGATCGGAAACATCAATACATGTGTGTTTAATAAACAAAAAGGGTTCCTAGTTATGCCTCTCTTATAGACTAGCTTGTTGATTAACAAGATGATCAAGGTTTCCTGATCATGGACATTGGATGTTGTTAATAACAAGGTCACACCATTGGTGGAATGATGTGATGAACATTCATCCGAAGTATAGCATTACGATCAAGTCATTATGTTTATATTGCTATAACATCATACGAAGTAATCTTTATCCTTAGACCATGAGATCATGTTAATTCCTAACACCTGAAGAGTATCTTGATAACATCAAACGTCACACCGTAACAGGGTGACTATAAAGATGGCTTCGGTACTACAAAGGTGTTATGTTGAGGCTCATGGGATTTGTCAATCCCGATGACGGATAGATATACTCTGGGCCCTCTCGGTGATATCACATTGAGATAGCTTGCAAGCAAGTGATGTGATCACTAGAATGTTATATCACGGGAACGAGAAAAGAGTGCATGTCGGTAACGAGATCAAACTACGTATGGAGATACCGATGATCGAATCTCGGACATGTAATATATCGCGAGACAAAGGGATTTAGTTACAAGTGTTAAAGGTTCTCACGATCATAGAAGTCATCGTTGAATGTGTAGGAGTCAGTACGGATCTCCAGGTCCCGCTACTGATTATTGATTGGAGAAGGGTCTCGATCATGTCTGCATTATTCGTGAACCATAGGGTGACACACATAAGAGTTATTGGACACCATTTTGGAGCACATATGTTTTAGACGAAAGAATTGCAAAGCGCAGGAATTATTTCAATAGAAACCGTAAATTGTTTCGGGTGAAATTGCAGAAAGTGGTTCTGCATGTGATATTGAAATATTGCAAGGGGCTATATGTGAATGTTTGTTAATTAAATTAATTAACAAAATTCTGAATAAATTTAATAAAATATTTTTATTAAATGAGAGAGCATTAAACTTGGAGAATTTTAATGCATTTAAAGTGGAGACTTTAAAAGGGAATGTGAGGTGGCATTTTAATGTGGAGGGGTTACCACCACATGAATGGGGGAGGTGAGGGGTCACCCCCCATGCGCCGGCCATGGAGAGGAGGGGCACCCCCCCTCCTCCTATAAAAGGCCACCCATTCCCTCCTTCATCCTTACACCTCCTTGTGAAGGATCTCTCTCCCCCTCTAGAATTATTCCCCCATGGTCTCGGATTAGCGAGATACATGTTCCCGGTGGCATTCCGTCTAGAAGGAGTTGCTGCTTCCGCTGGATCGCTGGAGCGAGGAGGTGGAGGTTGTCCGGTGGCTTGAACGTGTGTGCGAGTGCGGATGCGCTGCTGAGTTGCAGTGCTCGGACTTCCTCACGATCTTGAGATCGGCAAGTGTACGACTACATCAACCACGAGTTCCTACTCGTTAAAAAAACTCATTGTCTTCGAGAGTAAGTTCTCGTTGGATGTATGTCCACCCGTTGCTTTGTACTTAGTAGATAGATCTTGGCGTAGTTCACACCGTAGGAATTTTTTTGTTTTCTATGCTGCGGACCCAACAGTTCATTGGGCAGCTGATGATCAAGGTTTTCTCATCATGGTGCATTTATTCCAACTAACAATGAAGTCATATCATATGGAAATGATATGATGAACACTACTCACTGATGATTGTTGCAACATGATCATGTCACAAAGTTCACAGTTGCAATTGTCAGAACGAAGTATTCTAATCCTTAGACCATGAGATCATATTTAATCACTGCCACCCGAGTCTGCTTTGACTACATCAACGTTACTGGGTGACTATAAAGGTGTATGTTCGGTATTAAATAGGGGCATGTTTAGGCATATGTATCGAGATCGGGATTTGTTCTCCTATGTGACATGAAGATACACTAGACCCACTCAGTGAATTACATCCATAATATGCGTATCGTATGACTAGGTCATGGATATGGAATTTCACGTGAACGAGTAAAGCAGTACTTGTTGGAAACAAGATTGAATAAGGTATCATGATACCGATGATCAGATCTCGGACAAGTCAGGTATCGAAGTAACAAGGGAATTGGATTGAACATTTATGTTCGACATGACGTTGCTTCATGGAATGCATGGCGTTTATTGATCATTGATCTGAGATCGTCTCAATCATGGTTGTGTCATTCCCGAACCGTAGGGTAACACACTTAAGGACATTACGACGCCTTGAGAGCATTTAGTAAAATTGAATCACAGAAGAAAGAGAAGAGAGAAACCAGAAGTGTTCCATGTGAGAGAACCGGAATAGTTCTGAAGACGATCCGAAGATGTTCGGAAGAAGAAAAAGAGCGAAAGGTGTTTTGGATAAATAGCAATTTATAATATACATTTACATATGTTAATTATGAATTAATATATATTAAATAAATATTTAAATTAATATTTATGGGACAACTTCCTCTATAGGGCCAAAACCCTAGAGGGAATTGGCCTAGAGGAAAGTCACCCTGGAGGGCAGCTCAAACTACAGCTGTAGGTGGGCCTAGGCCGGCCCACGTGGTTAGGCGGGCAGACAAAGGCTAGTGTCGCGCGGGTGGCAGGTAACCAACCACCACTGGCGGGCCAGCCAGCCGAACCCGGGCGCGGGCGTGCGCGTGGGCGGGAGGTGGCGAGCCAGCACGTGGTGGTCCGTGCCAAGGCCCACCCGGTCGCCGCCTCCCCACTGCCTCATTGCTGCAGGCTACTGCTGGACGGGCGCGCGGGTGGCAGCCTACCCAACCGTTCCTGGCCTAGCTAGCTGCCCTCTTTTCCCTTCCTCTTTGCCTCTTGTTAAGTCCCACATGAAAAACCCTTTGCGGAGGGTACACCCCCTCCACCTATATAATGAGATATCCATGGGTGAGAAAGAACACACACAAATCACAACAATTGATATATTCTCTAAGGTGATTTTCCTTAGAGAATCTCAATCCTCTCAGTCTCTCTCTTGTTGCCTTTTGTGGTGGCACGGTCCTTGGAAGGACTGTACACACAAGAGACAACAACACTGCGACACGTCGTTCTGCTATAGTGATTCCGGCCAGGAGATCTACTTTCACAATCACGACCATGGATCAGAGATCCGGGAATCGTCATCTTGCACCGTACGCATGCAATACCTCGGGAAGTGCTGCAACTTGTGGCACTAGACCGTTGTACAAGGACTTGGACAAGGGGTGAATTACGAGGAGCTTCTCGACCTTGAGATCAGATGAGTACGACTAAATCATCCACGTTCCTACATGAACGTTAAATGCTTATGGTCTATAAGGGTATGTTACCAATATATCCCTATGTTACTGCATTACTTCCTAGATAGATCCTTGCTAGGTGTGTTTCAATGTAGTATTTTTTTTGTTTTCTACCATGGAACCCCTTCAGTGGCATCAAAGCCAATCTATGCGTAGTATGGTAGTAAGGATAGACACATGCTATATGTGAGTATTGATCCTCTAGTTGTTACCCTCTCACGTGTATTTGAATTATATTGCGACATTGTTTAATGAAGCATCCCAGACCGATCTTACGTGTAATCTTACGCGAGACTGGTTCCACGCTCGACATACATCTTATATCGTATAAGTGGCTAGTGGGTGTCTGTCTCTCTAACAGTATTTGATATAGCATCTAAATCAGAGGAACCCAAAAGGGGTGTAGTATAGACAATATTGGATCAATGTTGTGGTTGGAAGTTCATAGGTAGAAATGGTCCTATTGCGAAAGCCTAACAGCCACGTAAAAACTACAATAGATAAAGTAGATGCATCTATGTTGCAAGGAGGCTTGTGATGTGATATGGTTAGAGTCATGAACAAGGTAAAGTAGTTTACTTTTACTAAGTTGTATAGTAGTACGATGATGAACAACAAGACTGTGGCGCTGTGGACTTGGCAACGAACTGGTGGCAAGGTGGAGATAATGCTGGAGCACCTGATGGAGATCAAGGAGCGTGAAGTCAACCATGTCATATCACATATGAATTGCATGTGATGTTAATTTTTGTGTGCATCTTGTTTGTTTGCTAGTATTAGATACACAATGGTGGCATTAAATAAGATGATCCCTAGTTAATACCAACGTATTGTTCTCCCATTAGTGTGCACCACCAAGGTAGTTTGTCGTTATGAAGCAGACCATGTCGATTGGGTGCTAGACATCTCGACATTTCTATACGGTGGGTGCAGAATATGTATGCACTATGAATACACTAATCTTGAGTTGGCGAGCCTAGCATGTACATACATGTCCTTGAAACATAGTAAATCGAAAGATCAAGCACGAGTCACATGGATGATGTGATCTATGGATATATTCCACGCTGACAACTCCCGTGTGAACAAGACCCACCGCATGATCTTGCAACGAGGGCCCTCGGAGGGTTCTACTGCTAGCTTGGCTATCGACCATGAGAACCAGAAGATGACAAGGGATTTCCGCTACTAGCTCAGCTCTCGTACGCGATGGTCAGGGGTTCCCGCTGCCATGTCATATCGTGGCCACGAGAACCCACGTAGGGCCAAGGTCTTCGCTGCCACATCAGCGATCGCTAGGCCCCACGACCCAGCGGGTGCAGAGTGCCTATCTCTCTCCATACGCCTCTCACCAAGGGCAGCGTTGCCCACATACATTGGCGTGTGGTCAAGGTGATGGCGCATGGCCCACCATCCGGCGATGCGGGGCAAGAAAAGGCGTGCGACACGCTCACGCCATGGAATCCGGGGCAGTAGGACCTGCCTCCCCAAGAGATACAGGCTCTTCCATGATGTTGTTGCGTGTCCTCACCGTCTTCCATCCAACGGTTTAAAATAATCGGGGCAACATGGATAGCAGAATTGGTCAAAACTTGCATGCGCTATTATTTACTCTGGTCATATTTTCAAACAAAGCTCAATCCTCTATGTAGAAAGAGGACAATCCTAAGTGTGTACTTATATGAGGCCAACATTCTAACATATATTTACTTAGCATTTAGATTTCTACAAAAGTATGGTAAGTATCTTGTCAAGTTTTATTCTCTTTGCATGAAGCCTAGAATAAGTGCAATCGTGTAGATGTTCAAATACACTCCTAATGATTGGTCCTAAGGCCACCCTTGCGCAAATAAAAGATTCATTAAGACATAAATTTCGAACCAATGCATAACATTTTGGGGTGCCTGATCAAGAACCTCCCTAATGTAGCTCTGAGTCTTAGGTCATAGTTTCTGTCATCTATGGCCCTCCCTACTCGCTTCAATACACTAAGGTGCAGTCCTATGAACCCATATAGGTGAAGTAACATACAATTGACATTCACATGTTACCATCATATAACCACATTAAAGCATAAAACTTAACCAAACACTCATAGAATAAGTATATAGAAATCATAGTCAATGCATCTTATGACCTTAGGAACATGGTGAACTACTCACAACGATGAACATGATAATGACCAGTGGCATATGAATTACAACACAATTTGAAGTATACCTTCAACATGAAAATATAACAAGTTGCAATACACAATCATGCAAACAACACCACAAAACTATTTAGGGTTTTGATCTACCACAATCTATGAGGGCATGATGTCGATCTCGAGATGTGATGGTGGTGATGATGATGTTGGAGGATATGGTGATGTAGACACTCCCCCTATGCCAAGGAGGAGTTGGTGATGATGATTGCAATGATTTCCCCTATGTTGGAGGCTGTAACACCCCAAAACTTTTAATCAAGATTATCGAGTACTAATCACCGAATTTAGGGTTAACAAAAACTTTTATTAATAAAATGAATACGAATGCATGTGTGTTTTGCATTAGTGTAGAATTGATTAAACAGAACACACATTCAATGACACTGGTGGATCCATGTGTGGTTTGTGAAAAGAACATACATGCAATCACACTAGGTGGATCCATGTGTGGTTTGTTTAAAGGAACAGGCATGCAATGACACTGGGTGGATGCATGTGTGGTTTGTTTAGAAGAACAGACATGCAATGACTCTAGCTGTGGTTCATGAAAGGAACACACATGCAATGACACTAGTGGATCCATGTGTGGCTTGTGAAAATAACAGACATGCAATCACACTAGGTGGATCCATGTATGGTTTGTTTAGAGGAACAGACATGCAATCACACTGGGTGGATCCATGTGTGGTTTGTTTAGAAGAACACACATGCAATGACTCTAGTTGTGGTTCATGAAAAGAACACACATGCAATGACACTGGTGGATCCATGTGTGGTTTGTGAAAAGAACAGACATGCAATCACACTAGGTGGATCCATGTGTGGTTTGTTTAGAGGAACATACATGCAATGACACTGAGTGGATCCATGTGTGGTTTGTTTAGAAGAGCACACATGCAATGACTCTAGTTGTGGTTCATGAAAAGAACACACATGCAATGACACTGGTGGATCCATGTGTGGTTTGTGAAAAGAACAGACATGCAATCACACTAGGTGGATCCATGTGTGGTTTGTTTAGAAGAACACACATGCAATGACTCTAGTTGTGGTTCATGAAAAGAACACACATGCAATGACACTGGTGGATCCATGTGTGGTTTGTGAAAAGAACAGACATGAAATCACACTAGTTGTGGTTCATGAAAAGAACATACCGGCAATGACACTAGTGTATCCATGTGTGGTTTGTGAAAAGAACAGACATGCAATCACACTAGGTGGATCCATGTGTGGTTTGTTTAGAGGAACATACATGCAATGACACTGAGTGGATCCATGTGTGGTTTGTTTAGAAGAGCACACATGCAATGACTCTAGTTGTGGTTCATGAAAAGAACACACATGCAATGACACTGGTGGATCCATGTGTGGTTTGTGAAAAGAACAGACATGCAATCACACTAGGTGGATCCATGTGTGGTTTGTTTAGAAGAACACACATGCAATGACTCTGGCAGTGGTTCATGAAAATAACACACATGCAATGACACTGGTGGACCAATGTGTGGTTCATGAGAAGAACAGATATGCAATCACACTAGGTGGATCAATGTGTGGTTTGTGGAAAGAACATACATGCAATGACTCTAGCTGTGGTTCATGAAAAGAACACACATGCAATGACACTGGTGTATCCATGTGTGGTTCATGAAAAGAACACACATGCAATGACACTGGTGGATCCATGTGTGGTTTGTGAAAAAAACAGACATGAAATCACACTAGGTGGATCCATGTGTGGTTTGTTTAGAGGAACAGACATGTAATGACACTGGGTGGATCCATGTGTGGTTTGTTTAGAAGAACAGACATGCAATGTCTCTAGCTGAGGTTCATGAAAAAAACACATGCAATGACACTGGTGGATCCATGTGTGGTTTGTGAAAAGAACAGACATGCAATCACACTAGGTGGATCCATGTGTGGTTTGTTTAGAGGAATAGACATGCAATGACACTGGGTGGATCCATGTCTGGTTTGTTTAGAAGAACACACATTAAATGACTCTAGTTGTGGTTCATGAAAAGAACACACATGCAATTACACTAGCGGATCCATGTGTGGTTTGTGAAAAGAACAGATATGCAATCACACTAGCTGGATCCATGTGTGGTTTGTTTAGAGGAACATACATGCAATGACACTAGGTGGATCCATGTGTGGTTTGTTTAGAAGAACAGACATGCAATGACTCTGGTTGTGGTTCAAGAAAAGAAGACACATGCAATGACACTGGTGGATCCATGTGTGGTTTGTGAAAAGAACAGACATGCAATCACACTAGGTGGATCCATATTTGGTTTTTTTAGAGGAACAAACATGCAATGACACTGGCTGGATCCATGTGTGGTTTGTTTAGAAGAACACACATGCAATGACTCTAGCTGTCATTATGAAAAGAACACACATGCAATGACACTGGTGGATCCATGTGTGGTTTGTTTAGAGGAACATACATGCAATGACACTGGGTGGATCCATGTGTGGCTTGTTTAGAAGAACAGACATGCAATGACTCTAGCTGTGGTTCATGAAAAGAACACACATGCAATGACACTAGTGGATCCATGTGTGGTTTGTGAAAAGAATAGACATGCAATCACAATACGTGGATCCATGTGTGGTTTGTTTAGCGGAACAGACATGTAATGACACTGGCAATGGTTCATGAGAAGAACACACATGCAATGACACTGGTGGATCCATGTGTGGTTTGTGAAAAGAACACACATGCAATCACACTGTGGATCCATGTGTGGTTTGCGAAAAGAACAGACATGCAATCACACTAGGTGGATCCATGTGTGGTTTGTTTAGAAGAACACACATGCAATGACTCTGCCTGTGGTTCATGAAAAGAACAGACATGCAATGACATTGGTGGATCCATGTGTGGTTCATGAGAAGAACAGACATGCAATCACACTAGGTGGATCCATGTGTGGTTTATGGAAAGAACATACATGCAATGACTCTAGCTGTGGTTCATGAAAAGGACACACATGCAATGACACTGGTGTATCCCTGTGTGGTTCATGAAAATAACACACATGCAATGACACTGGTGGATCAATGTGTGCTTTGTGAAAAGAACAGACATGCAATCACACCAGGTGGATTCGTGTGTGGTTTGTTTAGAGGAACAAACATGCATTGACACTGGGTGGTTCCATGTGTGGTTTGGTTAGAAGAACAGACAGGCAATGACTCTGGCTATGGTTCATGAAAAGAACAGACATGCAATCACACTAGGTGGATCCATGTGTGGTTTGTTTAGAGGATAAGACATGCGATGACACTGCGTGGTTCCATGTGTGGTTTGTGTAGAAGAACAGACATGCAATGACTCTCGTTGTGGTTCATGAAAAGAACACACATGCAATGACACTGGTGGATTAATGTGGGGTTTCTGAAAAGAACAGACATGCAATCACACTAGGTGGATCCATGTGTGGTTTGTTTAGAGGAACATACATGCCATCACACTGGGTGGATCCATGTGTGGTTTGTTTAGAAGAACACCATGCAATGACTCTGACTGTGGTTCATGAAAAGAACACACATGCAATGACACTGGTGGATCCATGTGTGGTTTGTGAAAAGAACAGACATGCAATCACACTAGGTGGATCCATGTGTGGTTTGTTTAGAGGAACACACATGCAATGACATTGTGTGGTTCCATGTGTGTTTTGTTTAGAATAACAGACATGCAATGACTCTGGCTGTGGTTCATGAAAAGAACACACATGCAATGACACTGGTGGATCCATGTGTGGTTTGTGAAAAGAACATACATGCAATCACACTAGGTGGATCCATGTGTGGTTTGTTTAAAGGAACAGGCATGCAATGACACTGGGTGGATGCATGTGTGGTTTGTTTAGAAGAACATACATGCAATGACTCTAGCTGTGGTTCATGAAAGGAACACACATGCAATGACACTAGTGGATCCATGTGTGGCTTGTGAAAATAACAGACATGCAATCACACTAGGTGGATCCATGTATGGTTTGTTTAGAGGAACACACATGCAATGACACTTGGTGGATCCATGTGTGGTTTATGAAAAGAACATACATGCAATCACACTAGGTGGATCCATGTGTGGTTTGTTTAGAGGAACAGACATGCAATCACACTAGGTGGATCCATGTGTGGTTTGTGGATAGAACGGACATGCAATGACTCTAGTTGTGGTTCATGAAAAGAACACACATGCAATAACACTGGTGTATGCATGTGTGTTTCATGGAAAGAACACTCATGCAATGACAGTGGTGGATCTATGTGTGGTCTGTGAAAAAAACAGACATGCCATCACACTAGGTGGATCCATTTTTGGTTTGTGTAGAGGAACATACATGCAATGAAACTGGGTGGATCCATGTGTGGTTTGTTTAGAAGAACACACATGCAATGACTCTGGTTGTGGTTCATGAAAAGAACACACCTGCAATGACACTAGTGGATCCATGTGTGGTTTGTGAAAAGAATAGACATGCAATCACACTAGGTGGATCCATGTGTGGTTTGTTTAGAAGAACACACATGCAATGACACTGGGTGTGGTTCATGAAAATAACACACATGCAATGACACTGGTGGATCCACGTGTGGTTTGTGAAAATAACAAACATGCAATGATACTGGTGGATCCATGTCTGGTTTGTGAAAAGAATAGACATGCAATGACACTGCGTGGATCCATGTGTGGTTTGTTTAGATGAAGAGACATGCAATGACTCTGGCTGTGGTTCATGAAAAGAACACGCATGCAATGACATTGGTGGATCCATGTGTGGTTTGCGAAAAGAACAGACATGGAATCACACTAGGTGGATCCATGTGTGGTTTGTTTAGAGGAATAGACATGCAATCACACTAGGTGGATCCATGTGTGGTTTGTGGAAAGAACAGACATGCAATGACTCTAGCAGTGGTTCATGAAAAGAACACACATGCAATGACACGGATGTATCCATGTTTGGTTCATGAAAAGAACACACATGCAATGACACTGGTGGATCCATGTGTGGTTTGTGAAAAGAACAGACATGCAATCACACTAGGTGGATCCATGTGTGGTTTGTTTAGAGGAACATACATGCAATGCCACTGGGTGGATCCATGTGTGGTTTGTTTAGAAGAACACACATGCAATGACTTTAGTTGTGGTTCATGAAAAGAATACACATGCAATTACACTAGCGGATCCATGTGTGGTTTGTGAAAAGAACAGACATGCAATCTCACTAGGTGGATCCATGTGTGGTTTATCTAGAGGAATAGACTTGCAATGACACTGGGTGGATCCATGTGTGGTTTGTTTAGAAGAATAGACATGCAATGACCCTGGCTGTGGTTCATGAAAATAACACACATGCAATGACACTGGTGGATCCATGTGTGGTTTGTGAAAAGAACAGACATGCAATAAGACTAGGTGCATCCATGTGTGCTTTATTTAGAGGAACATACATGTAATGACATTGCGTGGATCCATGTGTGGTTTGTTTAGAAGAACAGACATGCAATGACTTTGGCTGTGGTTCATGAAAAGAACACACATACAATGACACTGGTGGATCCATGTGTGGTTTGTGAAAAGAACATACATGCAATCACACTAGGTGGATGCCTGTGTGGATTGTTTAGAGGACAGACATACAATCACACTAGGTGGATCCATATGTGGTTTGTGGAAAGAACAGACACGCAATGACTCTAGCTGTGGTTCATGAAAAGAACACACATGCAATGGCACTAGTGGATCCATGTGTGGTTTGTGAAAAGAACAGACATGCAGTCACACTAGGTGGATCTATGTGTGGTTTGTTTAGAGGAACAGACATGCAATGACACTGGGTGGATCCATGTGTGGTTTGTTTAAAAGAACACAGATCCAATGACTCTGGTTGTGGTTCATGAAAAGAACACACATGCAATGACACTGGTGGATCCATGTGTGGTTTGTGAAAAGAACAGACATGCAATCACACTAGGTGGATCCATGTGTGGTTTGTTTAGCAGAACACACATGCAATGACATTGGGTGTGGTTCATGAAAAGAACACACATGCAATGACACTGGTGGATCTATGTGTGGTTTGTGAAAAGAACAGACATGCAATGACACTGGTGCATCCATGTCTAGTTTGTGAAAAGAACAGGCATCTAATCACACTGCGTGGATCCATGTGTGGTTTGGTTAAAAGAATAGACAAGCAATGACTCTGGCTGTGGTTCGTGAAAGGAACACACATGCAATGACGTTGGTGGATCCATGTGTTGTTTCTGAAAAGAACAGACATACAACCACACTAGCTGGATCCATGTGTGGTTTGTTTAGAGGAATAGACATGCAATCACACTATGTGGATCCATGTGTGGTTTGTGGAAAGAACAGACATGCAATGACTCTAGTTGTGGTTCATGAAAATAACACACATGCAATGACACGGGTGTATCCATGTGTGGTTCATGAAAAGAACACACATGCAATGAGACTGGTGGATCCATGTTTGGTTTGTGAAAAGAACAGACATGCAATCACACTAGGTGGATCCATGTGTGGTTTGTTTAGAAGAACAGACTTGCAATGACACTGGGTGGATCCATGTGTGGTTTGTTTAGAAGAACATACATGCAATGACTCTAGTTGTGGTTCATGAAAAGAACACACATGCATTGACACTGGTGCTTCCATGTGTGGTTTGTGAAAAGAACAGACATGCAATCACACTAGGTGGATCCATGTGTGGTTTGTCTAGAGGAATTGACATGCAATGACACTGGGTGGATCCATGTGTGGTTTGTGAAAAGAACAGACGTGCAATCACACTAGGTGGATCCATGTGTGGTTTGTTTAGAGGAATAGACATGCAATGCCACTGGGTGGATCCATGTGTGGTTTGATTAGAAGAACACACATGCAATGACTCTAGTTGTGGTTCATGAAAAGAATACACATGCAATTACACTAGCAGATCCATGTGTGGTTTGTGAAAAGAACATACATGCAATCACACTAGGTGGATCCATGTGTGGTTTGTCTAGAGGAATAGACTTGCAATGACACTGGGTGAATCCCTGTGTGGTTTGTTTAGAAGAATAGACTTGCAATGACACTAGGTGGATCCATGTGTGCTTTGTTTAGAGGAACATACATGTAATGATATTGCGTGGATCCATGTGTGGTTTGTTTAGAAAAATACACATGCAATGACTTTGGCCGTGGTTCATGAAAAGAACACACATGCAATGACACTGGTGGATCCATGTGTGGTTTGTGAAAAGAACAGACATGCAATCACACTAGGTGGATCCATGTGTGGATTGTTTAGAGGACAGACATGCAATCACACTAGGTGGATCCATGTGTGGTTTGTGGAAAGAACATACATGCAATGACTCTAGCTATGGTTCATGAAAAGAACACACATGCAATGGCACTGGTGGATCCATGTGTGGTTTGTGAAAAGAACAAACATGCAATCACACTAGGTGGATCCATGTGTGGTTTGTTTAGAGGAACAGACATGCAATGACACTGGGTGGATCCATGTGTGGTTTGTTTAAAAGAACACACATGCAATGACTCTGGGTGTGGTTCATAAAAAGAACACACATGCAATGACACTGGTGGATCCATGTGTGGTTTGTGAAAAGAACCGACATGCAATCACACTAGGTGGATCCATGTGTGGTTTGTTTAGAAGAACACACATGCAATGACATTGGGTGTGGTTCATGAAAAGAACACACATGCAATGACACTGGTGGATCCATGTGTGGTTTGTGAAAATAACAGACATGCAATGACACTGGTGGATCCATGTGTGGTTTGTGAAAATAACAGGCATCCAATCACACTGCGTGGATCCATGTGTGGTTTGTTTAGAAGAACAGATGTGCAATGACTCTGGCTGTGGTTCGTGAAAAGAACACACATGCAATGACATTGGTGGATCCATGTGTGGTTTCTGAAAAGAACAGACATGCAATCACACTAGCTGGATCCATGTGTGGTTTGTTTAGAGGAATAGACATGCAATCACACTACGTGGATCCATGTGTGGTTTGTGGAAAGAACAAACATGCAATGACTCTAGCTGTGGTTCATGAAAAGAACAGACATGCAATGACTCTAGCTGTGGTTCATGAAAAGAACAGACATGCAATGACTCTGATTGTGGTTAATGAAAAGAACACACATGCAATGAGACTGGTGGATCCATGTTTGGTTTGTGAAAAGAACAGACATGCAATCACACAGGTGGATCCATGTGTGGTTTGTTTAGAGGAACAGACATGCAATGACACTGGGTGGATCCATGTGTGGTTTGTTTAGAAGAACACACATGCAATGACTCTAGTTGTGGTTCATGAAAAGAACACACATGCATTGACACTGGAGGATCCATGTGTGGTTTGTCTAGAGGAATAGACATGCAATGACACTGGGTGGATCCATGTGTGGTTTGTTAAGAAGAACACACATGCAATGACTGTGGTTGTGGTTCATGAAAATAACACACATGCAATGACACTGGTGGATCCATGTGAGGGTTCTGAAAAGAACAGACATGCAATCACACTAGGTGGATCCATGTGTGGTTTGTTTAGAGGAACATACATGCAATGACATTGCGTGGATCCATGTCTGGTTTGTTTAGAAGAACAGACATGCAATGACTCTAGCTGTGGTTCATGAAAAGAACACACATGCAATGACACTGGTGGATCCATGTGTGGTTTGTGAAAAGAACAGACATGCAATCACACTAGGTGGATCCATGTGTGGTTTGTTTAGAAGAACACACATGCAATGACACTGCGTGTGGTTCATGAAAAGAACACACATGCAATGACACTGGTGGATTCATGTGTGGTTTGTGGAAAGAACAGACATGCAATGACACTGATGGATCGATGTGTGGTTTTTGAAAAGGACAGACATGCAATCACACTAGTTGTGGTTCATGAAAAGAATAGACGGACAATGGCACTGATGTATCCATGTCTGGTTCATGAGAAGAAAACACATGCAATGACACTGGTGGATCCATGTGTGGTTTTTGAAAAGAACATACATGCAATGAAACTGGCTGTGGTTCATGAGAAGAACACACACGAAATGACACTGGTGGATCCATGTGTGGTTTCTGAAAAGAACAAACATGCAATCACACTAGCTGGATCCATGTGTGGTTTGTTTAGAGGAATAGACATGCAATCACACTATGTGGATCCATGTGTGGTTTGTGGAAAGAACAGACATGCAATGACTCTAGCTGTGGTTCATGAAAAGAACACACATGCAATGACACGGGTGTATCCATGTGTGGTTCATGAAAAGAACACACATGCAATGACACTGGTGGATCCATGTTTGGTTTGTGAAAAGAACAGACATGCAATCACACTAGGTGGATCCATGTGTGGTTTGTTTAGAAGAACAGACTTGCAATGACACTGGGTGGATCCATGTGTGGTTTGTTTAGAAGAACATACATGCAATGACTCTAGTTGTGGTTCATGAAAGGAACACACATGCATTGACACTGGTGCTTCCATGTGTGGTTTGGGAAAAGAACAGACATGCAATCACACTAGGTGGATCCATGTGTGGTTTGTCTAGAGGAATTGACATGCAATGACACTGGGTGGATCCATGTGTGGTTTGTGAAAAGAACAGACGTGCAATCACACTAGGTGGATCCATGTGTGGTTTGTTTAGAGGAATAGACATGCAATGCCACTGGGTGGATCCATGTGTGGTTTGATTATAAGAACACACATGCAATGACTCTAGTTGTGGTTCATGAAAAGAATACACATGCAATTACACTAGCAGATCCATGTGTGGTTTGTGAAAAGAACATACATGCAATCACACTAGGTGGATCCATGTGTGGTTTGTCTAGAGGAATAGACTTGCAATGACACTGGGTGGATCCCTGTGTGGTTTGTTTAGAAGAATAGACATGCAATGACTCTGGCTGTGGTTCATGAAAATAACACACATGCAATGACATGTGTGGTTTTTGAAAAGAATAGATATGCAATCCCACTAGGTGGATCCATGTGTGCTTTGTTTAGAGGAACATACATGTAATGATATTGCGTGGATCCATGTGTGGTTTGTTTAGAAGAACAGACATGCAATGACTTTGGCAGTGGTTCATGAAAAGAACACACATGCAATGACACTGGTGGATCCATGTGTGGTTTGTGAAAAGAACAGACATGCAATCACACTAGGTGGATCCATGTGTGGATTGTTTAGAGGACAGACATGCAATCACACTAGGTGGATCCATGTGTGGTTTGTGGAAAGAACATACATGCAATGACTCTAGCTATGGTTCATGAAAAGAACACACATGCAATGGCACTGGTGGATCCATGTATGGTTTGTGAAAAGAACAAACATGCAATCACACTAGGTGGATCCATGTGTGGTTTGTTTAGAGGAACAGACATGCAATGACACTGGGTGGATCCATGTGTGGTTTGTTTAAAAGAACACACATGCAATGACTCTGGTTGTGGTTCATAAAAAGAACACACATGCAATGCCACTGGTGGATCCATGTGTGGTTTGTGAAAAGAACCGACATGCAATCACACTAGGTGGATCCATGTGTGGTTTGTTTAGAAGAACACACATGCAATGACATTGGGTGTGGTTCATGAAAGAACACACATGCAATGACACTGGTGGATCCATGTGTGGTTTGTGAAAACAACAGACATGCAATGACACTAGTGGATCCATGTGTGGTTTGTGAAAATAACAGGCATCCAATCACACTGCGTGGATCCATGTGTGGTTTGTTTAGAAGAACAGATGTGCAATGACTCTGGCTGTGGTTCGTGAAAAGAACACACATGCAATGACATTGGTGGATCCATGTGTGGTTTCTGAAAAGAACAGACATGCAATCAC
>OU342744.1:209677492-209845892 GCA_910589775.1 Avena eriantha | reverse complement strand
AACATGCAATTACACTAGGTGGATCCATGTGTGGTTTGTTTAGAGGAACAAACATGCAATGACACTGGGTGGATCCATGTGTGGTTTGTTTAAAAGAACACACATGCAATGACTCTGGTTGTGGTTCATGAAAAGAACACACATGCAATGACACTGGTGGATCCATGTGTGGTTTGTGAAAAGAACAGACATGCAATCACCCTAGGTGGATCCATGTGTGGTTTGTTTAGAAGAACACACATGCAATGACATTGGGTGTGGTTCATGAAAAGAACACACATGCAATGACACTGGTGGATCCATGTGTGATTTGTGAAAATAACAGACATGGAATGACACTGGTGGATCCATGTCTGGTTTGTGAAAATAACAGGCATCCAATCACACTGCGTGGATCCATGTGTGGTTTGTTTAGAAGAATAGATGTGCAATGACTCTGGCTGTGGTTCGTGAAAAGAACACACATGCAATGACATTGGTGGATCCATGTGTGGTTTCTGAAAAGAACAGACATGCAATCACACTAGCTGGATCCATGTGTGGTTTGTTTAGAGGAATAGACATGCAATCACACTACGTGGATCCATGTGTGGTTTGTGGAAAGAACAGACATGCAATGACTCTAGCTGTGGTTCATGAAAAGAACACACATGCAATGGCACTGGTGGATCCATGTGTGGTTTGTGAAAAGAACAGAAATGCAATCACACTAGGTGGATCCATGTGTGGTTTGTTTAGAGGAACATACATGCAATGACACTGGGTGGATCCATGTGTGGTTTGTTTAGAAGAACACACATGCAATGATTGTGGTTGTGGTTCATGAAAACAACACACATGCAATGACACTGGTGGATCCATGTGTGGTTTCTGAAAAGAACAGACATGCAATCACACTAGGTGGATCCATGTGTGGTTTGTTTAGAGGAACATACATGCAATGACATTGCGTGGATCCATGTCTGGTTTGTTTAGAAGAACAGACATGCAATGACTCTGGCTGTGGTTCATGAAAAGAACACACATGCAATGACACTGGTGGATCCATGTGTGGTTTGTGAAAAGAACAGACATGCAATCACACTAGGTGGATCCATGTGTGGTTTGTTTAGAAGAACACACATGCAATGACACTGTGTGTGGTTCATGAAAAGAACACACATGCAATGACACTGGTGGATTCATGTGTGGTTTGTGGAAAGAACAGATATGCAATGACACTGATGGATCGATGTGTGGTTTTTGAAAAGGACAGACATGCAATCACACTAGTTGTGGTTCATGAAAAGAATAGACGGACAATGGCACTGATGTATCCATGTCCGGTTCATGAGAAGAAAACACATGCAATGACACTGGTGGATCCATGTGTGGTTTTTGAAAAGAACATACATGCAATGACACTTGCTGTGGTTCATGAGAAGAACACACACGAAATGACACTGGTGGATCCATGTGTGGTTTCTGAAAAGAACAGACATGCAATCACACTAGCTGGATCCATGTGTGGTTTGTTTAGAGGAATAGACATGCAATCACACTATGTGGATCCATGTGTGGTTTGTGGAAAGAATAGACATGCAATGACTCTAGCTGTGGTTCATGAAAAGGACACACATGCAATGACACGGGTGTATCCATGTGTGGTTCATGAAAAGAACACACATGCAATGACACTGGTGGATCCATGTGTGGTTTGGGAAAAGAACAGACATGCAATCACACTAGGTGGATCCATGTGTGGTTTGTTTAGAAGAACAGACATGCAATGACACTGGGTGGATCCATGTGTGGTTTGTTTAGAAGAACATACATGCAATGACTAGTTGTGGTTCATGAAAAGAACACAGATGCATTGACACTGGTGGTTCCATGTGTGGTTTGTGAAAAGAACAGACATGCAATCACACTAGGTGGATCCATGTGTGGTTTGTCTAGAGGAATAGACATGCAATGACACTGGGTGGACCCATGTGTGGTTTGTGAAAGAACAGACGTGCAATCACACTAGGTGGATCCATGTGTGGTTTGTTTAGAGGAACAGACATGCAATGCCATTGGGTGGATCCATGTGTGGTTTGTTTAGAAGAACACACATGCAATGACACTAGTTGTGGTTCATGAAAAAAATACACATGCAATTACACTAGCAGATCCATGTGTGGTTTGTGAAAAGAACATACATGCAATCACACTAGGTGGATCCATGTGTGGTTTGTCTAGAGGAATAGACTTGCAATGACACTGGCTGGATCCCTGCGTGGTTTGTTTAGAAGAATAGACATGCAATTACTCTGGCTGTGGTTCATGAAAATAACACGCATGCAATGACACTAGTGGATCCATGTGTGGTTTTTGAAAAGAACAGACATGCAATCACACTAGGTGGATCCATGTGTGCTTTGTTTAGAGGAACATACATGTAATGATATTGCGTGGATCCATGTGTGGTTTGTTTAGAAGAACAGACATGCAATGACTTTGGCTGTGGTTCAAGAAAAGAACACACATGCAATGACACTGGTGGATCCATGTGTCGTTTGTGAAAAGAACAGACATGCAATCACACTAGGTGGATCCATGTGTGGATTGTTTAGAGGACATACATACAATCACACTAGGTGGATCCATGTGTGGTTTGTGGAAAGAACAGACATGCAATGACTCTAGCTGTGGTTCATGAAAAGAACACACATGCAATGGCACTGGTGGATCCATGTGTGGTTTGTGAAAAGAACAAACATGCAATTACACTAGGTGGATCCATGTGTGGTTTGTTTAGAGGAACAAACATGCAATGACACTGGGTGGATCCATGTGTGGTTTGTTTAAAAGAACACACATGCAATGACTCTGGTTGTGGTTCATGAAAAGAACACACATGCAATGACACTGGTGGATCCATGTGTGGTTTGTGAAAAGAACAGACATGCAATCACCCTAGGTGGATCCATGTGTGGTTTGTTTAGAAGAACACACATGCAATGACATTGGGTGTGGTTCATGAAAAGAACACACATGCAATGACACTGGTGGATCCATGTGTGATTTGTGAAAATAACAGACATGGAATGACACTGGTGGATCCATGTCTGGTTTGTGAAAATAACAGGCATCCAATCACACTGCGTGGATCCATGTGTGGTTTGTTTAGAAGAATAGATGTGCAATGACTCTGGCTGTGGTTCGTGAAAAGAACACACATGCAATGACATTGGTGGATCCATGTGTGGTTTCTGAAAAGAACAGACATGCAATCACACTAGCTGGATCCATGTGTGGTTTGTTTAGAGGAATAGACATGCAATCACACTACGTGGATCCATGTGTGGTTTGTGGAAAGAACAGACATGCAATGACTCTAGCTGTGGTTCATGAAAAGAACAGACATGCAATGACTCTGACTGTGGTTCATGAAAAGAACACACATGCAATGACACTGGTGGATCCATGTTTGGTTTATGAAAAGAACAGAAATGCAATCACACTAGGTGGATCCATGTGTGGTTTGTTTAGAGGAACATACATGCAATGACACTGGGTGGATCCATGTGTGGTTTGTTTAGAAGAACACACATGCAATGATTGTGGTTGTGGTTCATGAAAACAACACACATGCAATGACACTGGTGGATCCATGTGTGGTTTCTGAAAAGAACAGACATGCAATCACACTAGGTGGATCCATGTGTGGTTTGTTTAGAGGAACATACATGCAATGACATTGCGTGGATCCATGTGTGGTTTGTTTAGAAGAACAGACATGCAATGACTCTGGATGTGGTTCATGAAAATAACACACATGCAATGACACTGGTGGATCCATGTGTGGTTTGTGAAACGAACAGACATGCAATCACACTAGGTGGATCCATGTGTGGTTTGTTTAGAAGAACACACATGCAATGACACTGTGTGTGGTTCATGAAAAGAACACACATGCAATGACACTGGTGGATCCATGTGTGGTTTGTGAAAAGAACAGACATGCAATGACACTGATGGATCAATGTGTGGTTTTTGAAAAGGAAAGACATGCAATCACACTAGTTGTGGTTCATGAAAAGAATAGACGGACAATGACACTGATGTATCCATGTCTGGTTCATGAGAAGAACACACATGCAATGACACTGGTGGATCCATGTGTGGTTTTTGAAAAGAACATACATGCAATTACACTGGCTGTGGTTCATGAGAAGAACACACATGAAATGACACTGGTGGATCCATGTGTGGTTTGTGAAAAGAACAGACATGCAATACACTGGTGGATCCATGTGTGGTTTGAAAAAAGAACAAACATGCAATCACACTAGGTGGTTCCATGTGTGGTTTATGTAGAAGAACACACATGTAATGACTCTGGCTGTGGTTCATGAAAAGAATGTGCATGCAATGACACTGGTGGATCCATGTGTGGTTCATGAGAAGAACAAACATGCAATCACACTAGGTGGATCCTTGTGTGGTTTGTGGAAAGAACAGACATGCAATGACTCTAGCAGTGGTTCATGAAAATAAGACACATGCAAGGACACTAGTGTATCCATGTGAGGTTCATGAAAAGAACACACATGCAATGACACTGGTGGATCCATGTGTGGTTTGTGAAAAGAACAGACATGCAATCACACTAGGTGGATCCATGTGTGGTTTGTTTAGAAGAACATACATGCAATGACACTGGGTGGATCCATGTGTGGTTTGTTTAGAAAAACACACATGCAATGAATCTAGTGGTGGTTCATGAAAAGAACACACATGCAATGACACTGGTGGATCCATGTGTGGTTTGTGAAAAGAACAGACATGCAATCACACTAGGTGGATCCATGTGTGGTTTCTCTAGAGGAATAGACATGCAATGACACTAGGTGGATCCATGTGTGGTTTGTTTAGAAGAACAGACTTGCAACGACTCTGGCTGTGGTTCATGAAAAGAACACACATGCAAAGACACTGGTGGATCCATGTGTGGTTTGTGAAAAGAACAGACATGCAATCACACTAGGTGGATCCATGTGTGGTTTGTTTAGAAGAACACACATGCAATGACTCTAGTTGTGGTTCATGAAAAGAACACACATGCAATGACACTGCTGGATCCATGTGTGGTTTGTGAAAAGAACAGACATGCAATTAAACTAGCTGTGGTTCATGAAAAGAATAAACATTCAATGACACTGGTGTATCCATGTGTGGTTCATGAGAAGACCACACATGCAATGACACTGGTGGATCCATGTGTGGTTTGTGAGAAGAACATACATGCAATGACACTGGCTGTGGTTCAGGAGAAGAACACACATGCATTGACACTGGTGGATCCATGTGTGGTTTGTGAAAAGAACACACATGCAATCACACTGGTGGATCCATGTGTGGTTTGTGAAAAGAACTAACATGCAATCACACTAGGTGGATCCATTTGTGGTTTGTTTAGAATAACACACATGCAATGACTCTGGCTGTGGTTCATGAAAAGAACACACATGCAATGACACTGGTGGATCCATGTGTGGTTCATGAGAAGAACAGGCATGCAATCACACTAGATGTATCCATGTGTCGTTTGTGGAAAGAACAGACATGCAATGACTCTTGCTATGGTTCATGAAAAGAACACACATGCAATGACACAGGCGTATCCATGTGTGGTTCATGAAAAGAACACACATGCAATGACACTTGTGGATCCATGTGTGGTTTGTGAAAAGAACATACATGCAATCACACTAGGTGGATCCATGTGTGGTTTGTTTAGAGGAACAAACATGCAATCACACTGGGTGGATCCATGTGTGGTTTGTTTAGAAGAACAGACATGCAATGACTCTGGCTGTGGTTCATGAACAGAACACTCATGCAATGACACTGGTGGATCCATGTGTGGTTTGTTAAAAGAACAAACATGCAATCACACTAGGTGGATCCATGTGTGCTTTGGTTAGAGGAACCGACATGCAATGACACTGGGTGGATCCATGTGTGGTTTGTTTAAAAGAACAGACATGCAATGACTCTAGTTGTGATTAATGAAAAGAACACACATGCAATGACACTGGTGGATCCATGTGTGGTTTGTGAAAAGAACAAACATGCAATCACACTAGGTGGATCCATGTGTGGTTTGTTTAGAAGAACACACATGCAATGAGACTGGGAGTATCCATGTGTGGTTTGTTTAGAAGAACATACATGCAATGACTCTGGCTGTGATTCATGAAAAGAAGCCACATGCAATGACACTGGTGGATCCATGTGTGGTTTGTGAAAAGAACAGACATGCAATCACACTAGGTGGCTCCATGTGTGGTTTGCTTAGAGGAACATACATGCAATCACACTGGGTGGATCCATGTGTGGTTTGTTTAGAAGAACAGACATGCAACGACTATGGTTGTGGTTCATGAAAATAACACACATGCAATGATACTGGTGGATCCATGTGTGGTTTGTGGAAAGAACAGACATGTAATCACACTAGGTGGATCCATATCTGGTTTGTTTAGAGGAACAAACATGTAATGACACTGTGTGGATCCATGTGTGGTTTGCTTAGAAGAACATACATGCTATGACTCTGGCTGTGGTTCATGAAAAGAACACACATGCAATGACACTGGTGGATCCATGTGTGCTTTGTTAAAATAACAGACATGTAATCACACTAGGTGGATCCATGCGTGGTTAGTTTAGAAGAACACACATGCAATGACTCTAGTTGTGGTTCATGAAAAGAACACACATGCAATGACACTGGTGGATCCATGTGTGGTTTGTGAAAAGAACATACATGTAATCACACTAGTTGGATCCATGTGTGGTTTGTTTAGAGGAACAGACATGCAATGACACTGGGTGGATCCATGTGTGGTTTGTTTAGAAGAACAAACATGCAATGACTCTGGCTGTGGTTCATGAAAAGAACACACATGCAATAAGACTGGTAGATCCATGTGTGGTTTGAGAAAAGAACAGACATGCAATCACACTTGGTGGATCCATGTGTGGTTTGTTTAGAGGAACACACATGCAATGACACTGGGTGTGGTTCATGAAAAGAACAGACATCCAATGACACTGGTGTATCCATATGTGGTTTGTGGAAAGCACAAACATGCAATCACACTGTGTGTGGTTCATGAAAATTACACACATGTAATGACACTAGTGTATCCTTATGTGGTTTGTGAGAAGAACTGACATGCAATGCCATTGGTTGATCCATGTATTTCATTGTACACGACACTCACTTTCTATTTTTATAGTACTCAGTTTTGCCCTCGGTTTTTTGACACTACTCAGTTTTGCCCCCTCTCTCTATCTTTCGTAGAAGGCAAAACCTGTGCTCACTCTGTCTGCTAATCCCTGATTGGTTGTCACAGTTGTCACGCGGATCGTGCGCACCAACCGTTGATTCTGTGTGATCGAACGAGATCATTGCACATGTTGTTCCCTTCACAGTATAGCGTGAGACATCACGGACGTCTCCCTCAGTGAGACTTCTACAAGAAGGAACACGAAGCCGTCCATTGAAAAAGTCGTCGAGCGGTCATGTCATGTTTAATCAAGTCTGAAAAGCCTACTGCTGCTACTACTACACCACAACACATGCGTCATCGAGTGCACGGTCGTTGATGGACAACTGAAATTTATTGCCACTTGATTTTAATAAGACATATCCCATTTTTTACGCAGCGGCTCTCAATCTCACTTCCAACTGGGCCCCACCGTAAGAAGCTTGCATGCGCTAGCCGGAGGCCGAAGAGCTGAGATCGACGAGCCCTAATGTCCGCCTTCATCGAGTCCCTCGCAGCCATCAACACATCCCTCTAGCCAATCTAGCACAACCCCACAAATCTTGCCGTACAGCCACCTACCTTCCCCTCTACATTTCCACTTTTAACTATCACCAATTTCAGGGTTGTGTCAAACTTCGTACATAGAAATTGTGTATACGCCCTTTGCATGTGTCTCAATACAGAACTGCCATGCATGGCCCGGGAAGAAAACGTGACGTACCATGCGCGTGTCGTGGTGCATGGTGTGGTAGACTGCACGGCGCGTTGCACGATGGTGCAATGAAACATGCCTTGCTTCCATCGACCTTAACTATAGAGCCCCTCTCCACACACCCACTCTCACTCTCGCTCACTCTCCCCACGCAACCCTCTCCACTGTCCCACCAGCACCCGCAAACTCCCGAGAATACCCGTCCGTGCCGGCGATGGCGGAGGAGGATAAGGTGGCCATTGTCGCCTCCGAGGCCGCCGGCGAGGAGGCCCCCGTCTCCTCACCGGTCCCCCTCAACGCGTTGAAAGCAGCCACCGTCCCTGTCCAGGCCCCAGTCGAGCCATTGATGGCAGCCGCCGTTCTCGTCCAGGTCCCTGTCCCTGCTACCGACGGGGCCGCCGAAGAGGAGCCCCCCACCGGCGAGGAGGCCCCCACCGGTCACAATCATACCAAGCACTTCTTGGGCACGTATGATATAGATAAGTACATCGCTCTACTGAACCCCTACGACACTGGCATCGACGACCCATGGTTAGAGGTAACTAGGGTTTGCTCCCCTCCCCTGGTTCTTCTACCGTTCCCATCGTTGGATGCTAGATCTTGGTTTATTAGGATTCGCTTGTTTGCATTTCGATTGCTCGGTCTACTTACATCATCTACTCCCCCATTTTCCTTTTCTTCCAATAGGTTTCCTACAGCGACGTCTGCAGCGATGACGAGTCCATCCACACCAAGACTCGTTAGGTGCTAAGGAGGCTGCGGGCCGGCCAGTATGACGCCTTCTTCAGGGGCGGCTCCCAGCGCTGCCCCTTCTGCAAGGGGATCGCCTTCGGCTAGGTGAGTCTCGTCGGCACCGACTTCAACTCCTTACTGAAGCATGCAGAGGCCCCGGGCTCCGGCATCCACGAAGGCGGCGAGCGCGAGACCGTGAACATCAATGCCTACATCGCTGAACACCGGGCTCTCGACATTCACCTCCGAAACCTCCAGCGGATGGCCATCAAAGAGGGTCGCATGCCTCCAATCAGGCCCAAGGCCCCCAAGATCAAGGGACTGGGCAGCAAGAAGTGGAGGAAGCACTGGAGGGAGGAGGCAGGAGCGTGGGCGCTTGCAGGATGTGCCTGCAGCTGCGGCGGCTGCTGCTACTGCTAAGCAGCTTCTTTCTAGCTATATCCTATTTCTGGTTGAATGCATCGAACCTCGTTAAGCAACCTACTTTCTATCGCTATATCCTATTTAGCTGCCACAGCTATATCTACATTTGTTTTGTTTTCTGAATTAATGTATTCTACCTGGTGTGATTTGCTGCTCTAGATTTGCTACCTGATCGGAGGCAAAAAGAGGTCTAAAAGGGAACGAATTATCTAAGTGAGAATCTTCTCTAGATTTTCTACCAATTTGGGCAAAATGAAACATATCTGTTTAGCGAGAGAGGAAAAGGGCACTCTTTCAAACTGCCAGTTAACGAGCTACCATCTTGACAAGCTACAAGACACATACATAAGCATAACACAAAGAGGGTTAAATTTATTTTACTACTATCACTTGAGGCGCTAGACATCTTGACAAGCTAATTGAGTTCCACAAAACAGAAACATAACACTGACAAGTAAAATTTAATTCACTTTTCATCAGACCACTTGAGGCGCTTGCCATCATTCCTAGGCGACCAACTGCGACCATTCCAAGTACTCCACAGCTCATGAAATGCTTCGTCCCACCTAGGATCTGACTTGGCTTCCCTATCTTCAGCGTCCTGTGGCACAATTAGCGGTGCGTCACAGGCCTGATTGTTGCCGCTAGAAGATGATGCCTCTCTATTTGCTGCTTCAGCTGCAGCCTCTCTATCAGCTGCAAGCTCTCTTTCAGCTACTTCTGTAGCCTCTCTGTCAGCTGCTTCAGATGCAGCCATTTTCTTTGCATATGCAGCTTCAAACTCAGCTATTCTGCATTTTCTACAAATGGCTCCCCTAAGCTCGTCTTCCCTCTTGCAAAAAGGGAAAAACACGAGGTAACGTAGAAAAAATGGATCTTCTTGTACAGCTGGTAGGTCACGTAAGCATCTATCGACGCATACTTTAGGTTTATATCAGACAACGACCACTCATCCCAGAAATCATGCCTATCTATAGGGAAATCTTCCTTCATTTTGTCGTACGAATCATCGAGGATTCTAGTTGCGAGTGATGCCATTCCATCCTTCCTCGAGGCCCTAGGATCTTGACAAGACTCTGAATATCGATCCAGTTGTGCACAGGAATTATAATTCCCTCTTGATAAAATTTCGAATAATCAGTTATTTTGTCGACAATGCAGAAAACAATTCACTTTTCTACAAGGAACTGGCACAGCACCGGACAATTCCCGTCAGTCCTGAAAGTATGTAGTTTGTCATCACCAAAATTTGTAACTACAAATATTTTGTCAATGCAAGATCATCATCTGAATATAATTTTGAAAAGTTTAGTAAATGCAAGATCAAGACTCTCAACATTGTCTTGTCATAATTTATTTGGTCCTAAATAAAATCCAGTAGTTGCAAGATGAGCAAGTGGATAAAGAACAAGAGGAGAAAACCCTAAAAGCGGTTAGCTACAGAGAGCAAATCTACAAACCGGGAGAGGTGGTAGACGAGGACGTGTTTCCGCATGGCCAGTTGAACGACGGCGACTTCACTCCCTTCATATGGGTGCTCCGGGGTGTACTTGAGGTCCAATCCCACAAACTTGTCCTCGTCTATCCCAAGCTAACCCTCGTACATCCCCAGGACACGCACCACTGTCTCCTCCTCGTTGGTGTAGACAACGTCTATCTTCTTATTGTCATGGGTAGTGAAGCTTGTCTCTAGAGTGCGACGACCTTCCATGGCGGCAAGGAGAAGATGGGAAGAAGACAGATGACAGGAAGAATAAGAGTGGTTTCTGCGAGGTAGGGGAATGATGGAAACGTCAATGCACTTTTAAGGTAGTGGTTAATGACGGGTACGGAAGTCCAAGGAGAGACGCGTGGCGGTGGCTATTCCAGCTTCTGAGTAAACAAAAAATAATTATAACACCGATACATGTGCCCTATTTTGTCACGTCAATACACTAGGCAAGGGGTGGGCAGGGGGTGTTGTCCTATCCACTGTGCCAACGCTGCAAGCCTACGTGACAGCCACCCCGCCTAAGCGACGGGAGCGACATAACAGCGAGAACTGACAGGGGGCCCAACTTGATGGCCGTTAGCCTGATTTTTTGTATTGAAACGTAAATTTGAATTCATGCAGAAAAAGACCCTCTGAGTATTTGGCACACCAACTGTACTCATCCCGGCTGATTTCAGGGAACTTGGGTACCGCGTTGCCTGGACACCCCAACTTTCGGGCCGCAAAAGGATATTCTCCAACCAACCATAGACCAAGTCATAGTAGTCTGTGAATACCCCGACGTATTCCCAGATGAATTGCCAGGTATGCCCCCAGATCGGGATATTGAGTTCATCATTGAACTAATTCCTGGAATTGGACCCATAGCTCAGAGACCTTATAGTATGAACCCATCTGAGTTAGTGGAGCTGAAGAAGCAACTTGATGCTATGCTAGAGAAAGGTCTGATTCAACCAAGCGCATTGCCATGGAGATCGCCTGTATTGTTTGTGGATAAGAAAGATGGAGGTAACCGTTTGTGCATGGATTACCGGAAGCTGAATGATGTCACCATCAAGAATAAGTACCCACTACCAAAGATAGAGGATTTGTTTGATCAGTTGACTGGTGCCAGATTGTTTTCTAAGATTGATCTTAGAACTGGTTATCATCAACTCAAAATTCATGCAACAGATATACCAAAGACCACCGTTACCACCAGATATGGATTGTATGAGTATACGGTCATGTCTTTTGGATTAACAAATACCCCCGCTTATTTCATGAATCTCATGAATAAGATTTTTATGAACTTTCTGGATAAGTTTGTCATTGTTTTTATTGACGATATTCTAATCTATTCAAAGTCAGAAGAAGACCATGAGCTACACCTAAGAACCATCCTTGAAACCCTTAGAGAGCATCAATTGTATGCTAAGTTTAGCAAATGTGAATTCTGGTTGAAGGAAGTAGGATTCTTAGGACATATTGTGTCGGCAGGAGGAGTCGCTTTTGATCCCGCCAAGATCAAAGATGTTGAAGAATGGGAAGCCCCAACCACTCAAACCCAAGTTCGTACATTTCTCGGATTAGTAGGATATTACCGCAAGTTTGTTGAAGGATTTTTGAGCATCGCAAGAACAATGACCCAATTTTTGAAGAAAGATAAGAAGTTTGAATGGACCGATAAATGTGAAGCAAGTTTTCAAGAGCTCAAGAAGAGATTGATTTCAGCCCCAATTCTGATTATGCTAGATATCAAGAAGCCTTTTGATGTGTATTGTGATGCATCCAAGATTGGTCTCGGATGTGTGTTGATTCAAGAAGGTAAAGTCATAGCATATCTGTCCCGACAACTGAAGCAGCATGAGCAAAACTACCCTACCCATGATCTTGAACTAGCAGCCGTAGTGTTAGCATTGAAGACATGGCGTCATTACCTTATGGGTAACCTCTGTGAGATTTATTCGGATCACAAGAGTCTGAAGTATATTTTCACCCAGAAGGAGCTGAATATGAGGAAAAGGATATGGATAGAGTTAATCAAGGATTATGACCTTGACATTCACTATCACCCCGGCAAAGCCAATGTGGTAGCGGATGCTCTTAGCAGATTGCCGTGTAGATTAAACACCATGATCAAAGAAGCCCAGCCAAGTTTGCATGAAGAGTTGGAGCAGTTTAGAATGGGGCTTGTTAGCAAAGGATTTTTAGCTAGCATTGAACTTCAACCCACGTTGATCAGTCAGATCAAGGAAGCCCAGAAAGGAAATGGGAGTATTGACGGAATCAATTGTCGTACTGGTACAGGAAAGGTACCTGGATTCACCGAAGATGAAGAAGGAGTTTTGTGGTACAAAGGATGTATCTGTGTGCCAGCAGATTCTGAGCTGAAACAAGTGTCGTCGGATTGAGGACAAGTACGCCATGAGGGGGTCCTCAAGTCTTGCCGAAGAGAGGGGTGTGAGACGTATGGTATTCCGAGACGGTGAGCACACAAGTTTACCCAGGTTCGAATCCGCCAGCTTTGGACGAATCCTACTCCTGCTAGCAATCCAGTAATACGCAAGAGGTGGAATATGGGTTACAAGGGTTTAGCCTGTGCGAGTTGAGATTGTAGACTATTGTGTTGTAAGGTGTTCACCCTAAAGGCTCTCCCTAGGACGGCTTATATAGATATCCGTCCTAGGGTTTATAGGAGAGATCAATCCGGCTAAGACTAAGAGTTGGTTACAGAGTACATCTTGAACTATAAGTAACATTATGGGCCTAAGTCGGTAAGTCTTCTGGGCCTTCCCGTAGCCGGATTGGACTCCGTCTTCTCTCTCTCTGACTGGGCCGCCCATGAAGCAAAGCTCTAACCCGAAGTGGGCCACCCTGGTCAGTGAGGAACTGTGAGGATACCCGGAAAGTATATCCCCAACAGTAGCCCCCGGAGGCCTCCAAGATCCAAAGTCGGATTTTATCATCGTCTAGCTTGATCTTCGGCTTGGAGAATCTTGAAGGATTCCTCAAACTTCACAACAAAAAATACGATCCGGGTCTTAAAGTAAGTCGGACCTTTCAATAGGTTACTTGGATTTTCCAGCTCGCTTTTAAACTAAGCCGGAACTTGGTCTCTAACACCACCTGACACAAGCATGGTCAAGTCACGTCATCTGACAGACGTTCCGTCAGCACGACCGTTGGTGGGTCCACGGTTCACGGAACCGAGGCGCCGTTTCAATGCGTGCATGGAGATCGAGGCGACGCAATCATCGCGTGGGCCCTTCCTAGTTCTTTCCACGATGCGTGGCGGTTACACTGTAGCTTTTACACGAATCTTGGCACAGGTAGGTGGATATAAGGGGTTCGGATTTCTTCTTCTCCTTTCCACCAGTCCTTTGCCGTTCCTTTCCTCCCAATCCCCCTGCGCGCTCAGAGCCTCCTCGCCCTCCCCCCACAGAGCTCATAGCGCCGCCCCTTTTAGGTCACTTTCTCACCGGAGAAAAATGGCTTCATCATCTTCTTCCTCTGGTTTGGTGGCGGCGGCAGCGTCGGCGGAAGCAGCTGCGGAGAAGGAGAGCTTTCGAGGAATCTGGATCTCCTGCGCCCTTGACGAGGACGGCCTCAAGAACATGGAGAAGGAGGGGCTTCTCGCCGCCGGCGACTGGCGGACCGGCTCCGTCGAAACCGTCCCCAACCCGCGCTAGGGCGAGCGTGTCCACTTCGGCACCCATCTGACCGAGGTCTGTCTTTTCCTCCCTCAGAGTTCTTCTCCGAGGTGATAGATCACTATGTTGTGCTTTGCGAGGGCTTTCTCGGCATTCGGCCGAGTTTGCTTCTCTTCCGGTATTATTTTCATGTCCGGAGAAATTCCATCACTGCCGATGTTCCTTACATCACCGGCACCATTAGCTTTTCTGTTAGACAAGACCGGGCATATCCCAAAATTTCTGCCAGTGACTCGGGCAAACAATGGCCAGCCTTTTTTTCTACCATAGGGATATTCCGGCTCCCGACAAAGCTACTGCTTTGCCGGATTTTGTTGACGGTGCCGTCACAACCCAGCCTTCCTAGGACGAGGCTCCTCCGGCTCTCACCGACGATCTGATCCTCGCTAAGAGGCTGATCGAATATCTGATCAAACACATGGGTCAGAAGGGATCTGACTTGGTCCAGTGCTGGGTCTCACGTTGGATCCAGCCACTTCAGTACCACGGGGATAGACTGATGCACTCCATCACGTCTTCCAAAAAGGACTCCCTCCGCATCAGCCCCAAATCCTACACCACTCAAGGCTACATCAGCCAAATCAAGTGGCTGATCAAGGAGCGGATCGAGAGGAGGATTCTGGAGATTTCTCTGGATATGTACATGGCGGAAAACCCCGTGGTGCCGGTAAGATTCCATCAATACACCTTTTATGTGTTCCAATCTCTAAGTTATATACTACAATGCTGATATGCTTTCTTGTTTTCAGCTTGCTGACCTCCCCGAGTCGGAGCTTGCTCCACTCGAAGGATATCCTCCTGAGTTTTCTCAGGAGACTGAAGTGGTCCCATTGCCAGACCTTGCGCTCAAGAAGCGCAAAGCTCCGACAGTGGCTGGTGGCACAAATGAAGTGCCTGTTGTGAAGCGGTAACTTTCATTCACAATTTCCTCCTTTGTACCTTTCTTGAATTTCTTTCTGAGATATAATGTTTCTGACTTTACTACATTCTCAGAGAAAAGCCTCTCATCAAGGGTAAGGGGAAAGGGATTCTTGCGAAGCCCCTACGACAGACGAAGCTCACCATAGCTTCTCCTGCCGTGGCTCCTCCAACTCCTGCCCCTCAACCTTCTACAACTCCGACGATCATTCCTTCTCCGGTGGTCGCAGAAGATCCGGCTCCTCCAACGGAGCCTACGATCCTTGGGTCGCAGACTGACGTCACCGTGGGTGCGTCAGCTCAAGATAAGGGTGAACCCTCTTCGGGTAATGATCCCTCGGCTGAAGTCTTCACCGAAAACCTCCTTAGCAATCCGGGACTTGCCAAGTTTGGCCTATCCCGGAAATCTGCAGAGGAAATCCAGCGGCTGGCCAGGCAAGTCCTGGACAAAAGCCATCTATCCCCTGAGGAGGAAGCGCAAGAAGCAGAAGACGTCAAGTTCTCTGACCTTCTCGCTCAAGTCCGCCTTCGCGACGAGAGGATCAGGACTGGCAAGCTTCCAACAGCCTCAGTAATCCCTCTTACCCTCGCCGAGAAGGTGGCAGCTGAAGTGAACACGGGTTTAGACAAACTCACTCGCGAGCAATATGTAAGTCGGAATTCCAACTCTTGTTTTTACATTATGTTATATCATATCCTCTAGCCCCCAAGCATGAAGTAGGATATAGAATCCGAGTTTATGCTTCATTAGGATGCCAAAGAATGAACTAGTGTAGCCCCCAAGGCTCGTGCTGATATTTAGCAAAAAATTAGCCTGAGTCTTAGGTAGCTTTCTGACTTTGGGTATTCTGACTTACAGAAAGTATGTTCCTATAACCAGTAATTATTATCCAATGTCTGTGATAAGCGGAGAGAGATCAAAGCTCTCCTGCTTAAAAATGCTGAGCTCAAGGTAGCCAAGGATGAAGCCGAAGGTAAACATTTTGAGATTCAAACCTTGTCTTTTGCTTTTTCAATGTCGAATTTTCCTGAACTGTTGTTCTTTTTGACTTACAGCGTTGGTGAAACAATCCATCGCTATGATTGAAGAGGCCGAGAACCTCAAGACCCTAGTGATGGAGAACAAGGGACTTCGCCAAGAGCTGGATAAGCTCAAGGCGGATCATGAAACGAGCATAGCTCAAGTTGTGGAATCCTCCTCCATGGCCACTGAAGAGCGTGATCGCAAGATTGCCGCTCAAGATAAGTTCTCTCGGACCTCAAGAATGAGCTTGGCAAAGAGAAGGACATCTCCCAGGCGCTCTGGGCTGAACTCCAGAGTCTCCGGGACCTCTTTCCGCGCAGAGCCTATTCGAGATAGTGCATCTGCTTCCTCATTTTCTGCTCGAGGGATGTGTTGAACTTCAAACCCCTCGAACGATTTAGATAAATCATCCACGACAGCTTTATATGCTGCCATGTGCTTATTTGCATTACAAATATCCGAGACTTGCTGAGCAACAAGATCCGAATCTCCGTAACACATCAAATGTCGGATGCCAATATCCTTAGCAATCCGGATTCCATGCAGCAGTGCTTCATACTCGGCAATGTTGTTTGTCGTTGTGAAGTGGATCTGCAACACGTATAAAAGTTTATCTCCTTGGGGTGATTTGAGCACCATGCCAGCCCCCGAGCCCCCTCGAGCCTTAGACCTATCGAAAAAGGGTCCAATATTCCAACTCAGGGAGGACCATGTTCTCCTTGCTCTCTGTCCAATCAGCAACAAAGTCAGCAAGGATCTGGGATTTGATTGCTGTCCGGGGTTTGTACTCAATATCGAAAGCTGCAAGCTCTATGCCCCATTTGGCGACGCGTCCTGTGGCATCGCTATTGTTGATTATATCTCTCATGGGAGCTTTGCTCACCACGGTAATTGGATGCTCCTGAAAATAGTGTTGTAACTTACGAGATGCTAGAAAAACACTGTAAGCCAACTTTTGATAGTGCGGATACCGCTGTTTTGATTCTGTCAGGACCTCGCTGACAAAGTACGTCGGACGCTGCACCAGGTATTCCTGATTTTCTTCTGGTCTCTCCACTACCATAACAATACTGACAACCTTATTTTTCGCAACAATGTAGAGCAACATCGGTTCCTGAGGTTCTGGCGCTGCAAGGATAGGAGCAGATGAGAGTACTTTCTTCAGGTCTTGTAGTGCAGCTTTAGCTTCGTCAGTCCAGACAAAATCCTTGGTCTTCTTCAGGAGTTTGTATAATGGTGCGGCTCTTTCACCAAGCCGGCTTACAAATTGACTGACCGCAACAATGCAACCAGTTAATCTTTGTACGTCCTTCAGGCGAGTTGGCCTGGAAATATTGAGAATAGCCTTGATCTTGTCGCGGTTCACCTCTATGCCTCTTTTAGACACGATGAAACCTAACAATTTTCCGGCTGGTATTCCAAAGAAGCATTTCTTCGGGTTAAGCATGATGTTGTATTTTCGTAGATTAGCGAACGTCTCCTCCAAGTCGTAAATCAACGTTTCCTTCTTTTTGGACATGACCGTGATATCATCCACGTATGCATGTACATTGCGTCCGAGTTGATCACGAAGGCAACGCTGCATCGTGCGCTGGTACGTAGCTCCTGTGTTCTTCAGCCCACAGGGCATCGTAACAAAATAGAAGGTTCTGAAGGGGGTTATGAATGAAGTCTTGACTTTGTCAGGTTCCTTCATCCGGATTTGGTGATAACCGGAATATGCGTCGAGAAAACAGAGGAGTTCTGAGCCTGCCATAGAATCGATAACTTGATCAATTCTAGGCAGAGCAAACGGATCTTTTGGACAAGCCTTGTTCAAGGCAGTATAATCAACACACATCCTTAAATCAGTGGTGTCCTTTTTAGGGACCATTACAGGGTTGGCCGACCAATCAGTATGGATGACCTCTTCTATGAATCCGGCTAGCTCGAGCCGCGCTAGTTCCTTAGCTATTGCCTTACGCTTTTCATTGCTAAACCGTTGTAAGGACTGTTTGACGGGTTTAGCGTTCGAGTTTACATTTAGAGAGTGCTCGGCAAGTTCCCTAGGTACTCTGGTCATGTCAGATGGCTGCCATGCGAAAATATCTTGATTTGCTTGGAGGAAATTGTCGAGTGCGCTTTCCTATGTGCTACTTAGGCCTACGCCTATCTGGGTCACCTTGGAGGGGTCATCATCCTTCAACGGCGTCGTCTTTGTCTCTTCTGATGCTTTGAACTCCGGATTTGGTTTTGTGACCTCCTTCTTCGTTGCGGGCATCTCGGACGGATCTATGCTCTTCTTGATCTCCTGGTACTCCTGGGCGTGCAGCACGGCTTCGGCAAAGGCGGCATTTCCATCGTCGCACTCTCACGCCTTCTTCGGGTCTCCCTTGATGGTGATCACGCCGTTGGGACCTGGAATTTTCATCATATTGTAAATGTAACATGGACGAGCCATAAAATCCCAGTAAGCCGGACGTCCGAATTTAGCGTGGTATGCGCTCTTGAACGGGACTACTTCGAAGGAAAGTGCCTCCGTCCGATAATTCTTTGGAGTTCCAAAAGTAACATCCAAAGTGATCTCTCCCAGGGAATTAGCTTGTCTTCCTGGGACAACTCCGTGAAAGATCACAGAGCTATGGTTCAGCTGTGTTTCCGAGATCTTCATCCGGCGTAGCGTTTCGACATAGAGAATATTGATGGTGCTACCACCGTCCATGAGGGTCTTGGAGAAACCATAACCGTCAATAAGTGGATTCACGATTAAGGCGTATTTTCCTCGCCAGTGTAGTTTAGGCGGATGATCAGCGCGGTCAAACATGATTGCCACTTCCGACTAGTCCAGATACTGAGGGACAGCCGGAACTGTTGCATTGAGCTCGTGGAGAACTGCTTTCTTGACCTTTGCTGGATGAGATCCGAGGAAGGTGACGTAAGTGTCCTTCTTGGTGGGAAAAGTCTTCTTCCCTTCCGGCTTGGGATTTGAAGCATCAGCTTCCTCCATGTCGGAATCTTCCTTGGTCTCCTTGTCTTTTTCGGGGTTTTTCTTTCCTTTCTTCCGCTTAGCTTTGTAGCCCGCGGTATCATCTCTCTTGATGTCGTCATTAAAACGACATCCAGCGTTGGTGTGGGACGAGCCCCCATTGGCGTCTAAGTGATGCACACATGGGTTATGGGCAATGTCGGCCCAAGTGTAGGTTTTGCCTGGTTGTTGCTCTCCTCTGCCTTGGACCCTTGACGTCCCACGGCCATGCCCGCGGCCTCCGCCACGTCCTCCAGACCCGGAAACAGTAGTTACCACTGCTGTCTCCGCGTTGGGTTTTTCTTCCGAGGTATTTTTGCGCTTCTGAGCTTGTTGCTTTGGTTGTTTTGCCAACTGAGGCATAGCCAGGACATTGAGTAATCCCTCTGCATCATCGTCAGCATCTACATACTTGCTCGCTGTTTCTATCATCTCTCCCAGATCAGTAACCTTGTCACACTTCAAGCGATGGCATAGTAAACCAATTGGGAGACCTGCGATGAAAGCTTCAATCGCAGTTTAATCGTTTACTCCTTCGCAGGAGTTCTTTGTGTCGATCCATCGTACGAGATAATCCCGACAAGTTTCTCTGGCTTTCTGGGTGCAACGCTGTAGGTCTCCAACCGTACAGGGCCTCCGATATGTGCCTTCGAAATTCTGAAAGAACGCACTTTGCAAGTCATACCAGTTGTGGATGGTGTTTGCCGGAAGTTCATTGAGCCATGATCGTGCCGTCTTCCGCAACATAAGTGGGAGATATTGGGTTGCGACCAGGCTGTTTCGTCCTTTAGCGATGCAGCAAGCTTGGAAGAAGTCTTGTAACCAGGTGTCTGGCCGAGCAATGCCGTCGTAGGCTTGGATATGTCTTGAGATAGCAAATCCTTCCGGGAATTTTGTAGCTCTGATGCGTGGTCCGAAGCACTTTGGGCCCACGTACACGTCATCGTTTTCATAGCGCCGAGCCTCTATGTTGGAGTTGATCCTGTGCCTTGTGTCGTTCGGGGATAGAGATCGTCCCGAATGTCGGCTGCGACTGCGATGCCCTAGAGCCGGACTTTGGCTTCTGCCACCACCTCCTCCGCCATGTCGTCCTCCTTGACCTCCTTGGGGCCGTTGTGATAACTGTGTGGTGGAGAGGGTGGTGCAGTTGGATAGGTTCCGGATGATCGCCGGCCTCCGTCCGGAGCGTCATTATTCCGGTTCTGGGGAGGTTCTTGACTATGACGAGCCCCCTGCCGGCTTGTTCCAGCGTGGTTTCCGTCATTCCTTCGTCCGTCGTTCCCACCATGGTGAGGCTCAGCCGGACGGCTCTCATGTCTAGGAGGTGGCATTCTCTGACGATCCTCCTCCCGACGTTTCTCCTTATCTTCCCCCTTCGATCGTTGAATTCTCGTCGGGGAGGATTCCTCGGATTCAGTGCAGCGATCGCGTCTTTCTCGGCTGCTGGAGCGACATTGCTCCAGTTATGTGTAGCTCTGCGATGCTGTCCCGACGTTCCGATTCATGAATAATTGTCTTCCCTGCGTTCGGGGTGATGGTACTGTGCCCGAACGTAATGGGATCTTACGTCAGCCCATGTCGGATCTGTGCGACATTGGTCAGAATCCGAGACCAGTTTTTGACTTCCTGACAGGGCGACCTTCTGCTGCTCTAGTCCCTTGTTGAGTAGCTTGATACCCAAGCATATCTCCTCTGGCCCTGGATTAGCTGATAGAATTTCACGAGCTGCCACGGTATTCTGCACTAGTGTTGGGTATACCCAATCTCCGTTGCTATCCTTCCATGGCTTCCCCATCTCATCTCCGAAAAGGATGGCACAGACACATGGGAATTGGTTGTCATCTATGTGACGCTTCCGTGTCTTCTGATGTAGACGGGACATGTACTCCTTGTTTGACATGCGCTTCTTCTCCACCTCGATGTTTTTGGCTTCATCGAGGAGTTGTTGACGACGCACTTCTAGGGCCTGGGCCCTTTCGTCTAGCTCATCTGCAGTAAGTTCTGCAGCTGTAGGGATAGGTGTGGTTAAAGCGGCATCGATGAGTTTACGCGCACCTTCAGTGATCACGTGTCCATCCACCAATGCTTCTTTTTTCGGCTCGTCTGGGATAAGTGCTCCATCCGAGTCTTCTTCGTATTCCTCGGCGATTACCTCCTCTGTGAGGGGGTCTTTTGCCGGGGTCTTGTTCTTCTTGTTCTTCTTCTTTGCCTTCTTGGCAGCGCCGGTAGCAAAAATGCCTTTGGGTCCGTTTCCCGGAGTCAAGCTCTGATCGGTACTTTCGGACATCTAGACTTCGGGATTATCTCTGACGTCCATGTCATCCTGCGCTTTGGGAGAGTGTTACCCGGATGCTTCATCCATGGCTTCTCCTTCTTCTGCAGCTTTGGAGTTGTACTCCTCTTCATATTTCGCGGAGAACTTCCGGAAATCTGCCGACGTCATAGATTCATCCGAGGATGCGGGAACGTCGGCGTTTGTTCGAATTGCCTCCAGCACCGAGTCGGTGTTTTCTCCAACATCGGCAGAGCCGGATCCGGATCCGACATACCCGATGAAGTGCGATGCGTGCTTCCTGAGGTACCTGCGGCTTTCGCGATCAACCATATCGAAACTTTTAATGGTTTCGAGGATTGCATCTGCGCTAGCGCCTTGCATTATCATACGTCTTAGTGTGTACCTGAGGAAAGCCCTGTCTGTCCCGGCATCGTCAGAACCGGAATCAGTGTCGTTGATATGCTCCTCCTAGATTTCGACTTCCATGGGTGGGTCGATCTGGGATCCGGCTTCTCCAGGGAGATCCACTACAGATTCGACTTGGACTGTGAGGTCTTCTTCAGGATCAGATTTCTCCACTATCTCCACAACTGGTGCGGGATGGGTGGGATTAGGATTTTCTGAGATCCGGAACTCTGCCGCCTCTGCGGACAAAGGGGACCCAGAAGATTCTTCTGCTTCTATCATCACCGCTGGGGTGGGTTGGGCAGGTTCAGCGAAACCGATGTAAACATCGATCTCGCCAAAAGACATGATTGTATAAGCAGTCACGGTCTCCCTATCTGAAATCCAAGTCTCGTCGAGAACGATGAGAGGGATGTTGCTGGCGTAGAGGATGCGACCGACGGCGATGGTCTCACCGATTCCGATTCTTGTAGATTCCGCTCGGAACGCAGATCCGAAGCTCACTTGCCCCACGGTGGGCGCCAACTGTCGTCGGATTGAGAACAAGTACGCCATGAGGGTGTCCTCGAGGCGTGCGGAAGAGAGGGGTGTGAGACGTACGGTATTCCAGGACGGTGAGCACACAAGTTTACCCAGGTTCGAATCCGCCAGCTTTGGACGAATCCTACTCCTGCTAGCAATCCAGTAATACGGCAGAGCCGGAAATATGGGTTACAAGGGTTTCGCCTGTGCGAGTTGAGATTGTAGACTATTGTGTTGTAAGGTGTTCGCCCTAAAGGCTCTCCCTAGGACAACTTATATAGATATCCGGCCTAGGGTTTACAGGAGAGATCAATCCGGCTACGACTAAGAGTTGGTTACGGAGTACATCTTGAACTACAAGTAACATTATGGGCCTAAGTCAGTAAGTCTTCTGGGCCTTCCCGTAGCCGGATTGGACTCCATCTTCTCTCTCTCTGACTGGGCCGCCCGTGAAGCAAAGCTCTAACCCGAAGTGGGCCACCTTGGTCAGCGAGGAACTGCGAGGATACCCGAAAAGTATATCCCCAACAACAAGTTATCATGCAGGAAGGTCATGATACTCTTTATTCTATCCACCCCGGAGGAACGAAGATGTATCAGGATTTGAAGGAGCAATTTTGGTGGCACAAGATGAAGAGAGAAATCGGAAGCTACATCGCCAAGTGTGACATTTGTCAAAGAGTCAAAGCAGAGCATTAGAGACACGCAGGACTGTTGCAACCATTGCAGATTCCGGAATGGAAAATGGGATTGTGTCGGAATGGACTTTATCACCGGTTTGCCTACTTCTAGTAGGGGAAATGACTCTATCTGGGTCATAGTTGATAGACTATCCAAGGTAGCCCATTTTATACCAGTCAAGACTACCTACCAGAGTTCGAAGCTAGTAGAGTTGTACATTGCTAGAATCGTCAGTTCGCATGGAACCCCCAAGACCATAGTATCGGATCGAGAAACCCAGTTTACCTCAAGATTTTGGCAGAAAGTCCAAGAAGGATTAGGAACCAAATTGAATTTCAGCACAACTTATCACCCACAAACCGATGGACAAACTGAAAGAGTCAACCAAATCTTAGAAGATATGTTGCAAGCGTGTGTTCTAGAGTATGGATCAAAATGGGAAGATTGTCTGCCTTTCGCAGAATGATCATAAAACAACAGTTATCAAGCCAGTTCGCAAATGGCCCCATTTGAATTTCTGTATGGAAGAAAGTGTCGTACCCCTTTGAATTGGTCGCAAGTAGGAGAGAGTCAGATTTTTGGACCCGACATCCTACGGGAAGCCGAAGAGAAGGTTCACAAAGTCTATGAGCACCTCAAGACCGCCCAATCCAGGTAGAAGAGTAATGCCGACAAGAGACATAGAGACCTGACCTTCAATGTTGGAGATTTTGTGTATCTCAAGGTGTCGCCTTTGAAGGGAATGCAGCGTTTTTAGCTGAAAGGAAAATTAGCCCCCAGATATATTAGACCCTTCAAGATTTTGAATCGTAGAGGATAAGTATCATATCAACTGGAACTGCCAGAGGAGATGTCAGCCATCCATAATGTGTTCCATATCTCGTTACTTCACAAATGCTTGGAAGTTCCGGAGAAGACCGAAGTGTTCAAGAACATCGATCATCGAGCCATAGATATCAACAAGGATCTGACGTATTAGGAAGTGCCCATCCGTATTTTGGAAGAAGCCTTCAGACCCACCAGGACCTAGAGTATCAAGTTTCTTAAGATACAATGGAGCAACCATACCGAAGAAGAAGCTACCTTGGAGCGAGAAGATTACATTAGGACTGAGTTTCCAGATCTCTTTAGATCCTAGTTTTCCTTAAATCTCGAGACGAGATTTTGTTTAAGGAGGGAAGGTTTGTAACACCCCAAAACTTTTAATCAAGATTATCAAATACTAATCACCCAATTTAGGGTTAACAAAAACTTTTATTAATAAAATGAATATGAATGCATGTGTGTTTTGCATTAGTGTAGAATTGATTGAAATTGCCATGCTAGATTGTTACAAATGATGTGAAATGGTTTAAAGATGAAAGCTACATTATCTAGGCCAATTATAAACAAAATCAAAAGAAAAAGCAATCAAATATGAATAAATAAAGCAAATGGTCTTTTTGACCAAAGTTAACCACTAGGTCACTTTGTGTGTTCCTAGAGGAGAAATTTTAATAGAAAAATTTCCACATCTTTTCACCCCTTGCTAGACCAACTAAAAGTTGATCAAGGCCCACTTTACAAACTTACAAAAACATTTTCCAAATCAATTAAATGGATAGTTAAAAATTGAATCTAGTTCATATGTGAAGATCACACCTTTTCAAAAACCTATCAAACCACTTCCACTTGACCTCTCCAAGAAAACATAGATACTCAAGCTTAAGTTAAGATCACTCCAAAACTTGCACTCAAAAATTCCAAAGTAAATTCTTTTGGACATTACAACAAACACCTGGCCTGCACTAAACTAACTCTAGCCCAACTTCATTGTTTCCATAGTAATTCTCGACCATTTGATCTCCCCTTAACTTCCTTGTCCCCTCTAGTGTCGAGCAGCACCCAGACCAAGCCCCCTCTTTGCCGTGTGCACAGTGGAGCACCGCCCGTTTTTGGTCATCGCCGGCCGACAGTGGGCAGCATGCCAGGAGCCTCGCCGCCCTTGCCCATGACGCGCACCAGACACGCCTCGGTCCACCACCACCCCATGTCCAAGCCTCGACCCTAGCCGAGCCCTAGACCACCCTAGCTACGTGACACCCATCGTCTCTGCACCGTTCCTAGAGCGCGCCAACTCGCCGCGCCCAACCGCCTCACACAGACCGCGCCTCACCCCCGCCTCGCGCGCACTAGCTCGCCATGATCATCCCAACCCCGTAGACAACCCCGTTCACCACCGCGCGACCCACTGCTACCGTACGCCGTCGTAAACACCTCTGAATCCGCGCGGAGTGTCGTATGCTCCCGACCAAACCACACCGCCCCACGCCTCGCCATTACGCCCGTGAGAACTGTCAGCGAACCACGCACCGTCCACTAGCCTCCGCCACGCCGATAGTAGCCTATAGCATCGTCACCGACAAGCTCGCGCCCGCACCGTTTGGTCCCCTTGCCGCATTATAAAGGAGGCCTCCCCTGCCTCATTTCCCCACACCCCGGCACTCACCACTCCTCATTAATCCTCCCCCACTTCTTCCCAGAGCAAGGTGAGCTCTCTCTCGCCGGAATTTGGCCGGAGCCCGCCGCTGCTTGAGGAGAAGGGTGCCGTCGATTTTAACCACCCCAAGACCTGCCGTGACCGCGCCTCGAACCGCCGTCATCTACCACGTCGATCGCCCCTGTCGCCGACCGTAGCTGGAGCCTAGGTGAGCCTAGCCAAACCCCCACCGCCGCGTTAGGTTTAGTTCCTCGCCGGAGTAGTTCGTCGTTGATGACGACTCCTAGTCGTTGGATTAGAATTAGATCGCACGGCTCAGATGCGTAGATACCGTTTCACTTAGATGCAATCGATGACGAGTGGACCCCATCTATCAGCAGCCTGCTACGCTGTGCAGTGCAGTTGGGCCAGCCCGTTTAACTTCCCGTGCTTGCCTGGAAATTCAAATATTGATTTTCCAATTTAGTTTAAACTTGTTTCTGTCCCTAGATTGAAAAATCAATTCAGAGAGTTTCACTGAACCAAATTGCATGATTTAAATTTTTCTAGAAAGGTAATTAAATTAACTATCCAAGCCCATTGGATTTAAATCATTTGGAGTTAGAGATAATCTTTAGTTAAAATACTAAGACAAAGACTTTTGCAACTTCAAACATTTTTCAAAAATCAACCATAATAGATTTTGAGTTGATTCCAACTCTCAAAAATCACATTTGATAAGATCTATCTGAATATGTAAAAATATTTAGGTTTGCATGCAGTGACATTGGACTAGTACCAAAAGAATGCTATTAGGGCATTTCTAGTCACTTTAAATCAATTAAATAATAATCTTAAACTTTATAAAATATGACCAACCCCTTTAAATCACATTCCCATGTATTAGAATATGTGGTGATGTGATGTGTCAACATGATCCCATATTTTAATTGGAGAATATTAAATCTTTTACTTTACCAAAGTTCTTTACTTATAACTAGTTCTTTGTGAGTATTTGGAAAGATAGTATAGATAGCATAAAGAGTATAAAACTAGGCCTATACTAGATGTCATTCTGTGGCATGAGATTGAAGATTAGCACCCCTCATTAGTGAACACTCTTAACTTAGTGGCTAGTGCTAAGCATAAAAATTGATCACTTTAGATGGGAATACTTGGTGAAAATGATTATAAAAACCTTGGAATGATGAGTAATTCTATTGAAATGTTTCGACATGTGTTGAGAAACACAAATAGATTTTGATGATGAAAATGTTGAGGCATGAGCCTTATCCCTTTTACCAAAAACTGATGGTTGGGTTCGGATGCGAGACCATTCCAATTTTATCGTATAACCACAATACCTGAATTGGGTAAGGCTTAGCCAGAAGTTTATATGCATTATTATGGGTTCCCCTCGTGGTAGAGGTTTGAGTTAAGGCTACCTCGTGAGTGTGAATTGTCCACCTATGCAGTATCCAGGATGGCAGATGGCCATGGCTGGGAGGCCAAGCTCATAGGGGAGGTGCCTATACAAGAGTGTGTAATTAAAAGGTTATGATTGATTATCCACATATTAAGTATGATGATTCAGGGTTATCCTTGACAGATGTATCGAATTTCGTGGTGAAAGTGTACCACCTCTGAAGAGTGTCAAACTATTCGAATAGCCGCGTCCGCGGTCATGGGCAGTTGGAGTGGCCATATTGTTCCGTCGTCAGATGTTTTCCAAAATGACTTGTGAAGTGAACTATGACTTTGACTTGACCACAACAGGGTTGTGAATATGAAAAGTAGGTTCCCACTTAAGTGATTTAGAACATTAACTTAGTTTTCTTTACTTCTAAACTCAGTTCAGATAAACCTGGATTTTTGCAAACAAACCTAGAGCTTAAGATTTCCTACTAGAACTACCTTACTTGTTAGTGATACTTTGCGAGTACTTAAAGAGTACTCATGGCTTTGTGCCTGGCTATTACCGTGGCCAGACTATGAGGAGGACTATCAGGAAGATGGACAGCAGGACGTCTATGACAACTAGGATCATGTCCCATCGTCAGCATTGCCTGTGACCCTAAAGATGGAGCCCACTACTACGCTTATTATTCCGCTACTTTTTTGTAGTAAGAATGGATCATGAGATCCTTTATTTCTGTAAGACCTTATTATGGTTTGTAATGGATGATGTATTGTGATATCCAATCTGTTATGTCTCAAAAAATGGTAATCCTGGGATTGCAATCTATGGCATAACAGTCATGTGGGATTAAAAACCCGGGTGTTGATAGAGGCTTCCTAGTGGGAGGATCGACCCTCTCCTTAAGTAGGAGATCTATATTAACCAATGATACCTTTGATCCGGACTGCGGATGTTGTATAGCTTGCTTTTTCCCTAGAAGATTAGGTTTATCAAACCTTAGGAAGAATTATCTATGGTGTAAGATTATGTTTAACAAGATCTTGAAAACTCATAGTATCTTTTTTTACCACCTTTCAGGTTTACTCTTTGTGGTTTGTATCAACGGATGGAGATAAGCTAAGGCTAAGAATTCACTTGCAGCTATGCACATATGTTAGGGAAAAAGAATTCACCCGCATCTATACTCATGGGCTATGATTTATGTTGATAAAGAATGAGGACAATACATCCGTAGATACTATGGCATTTGCTAGCCAGATCTAGTATAGACTTTTATCCAACCACCACACCACCGTCGTAGGGGGTTATGTAGTTATTAGGTAAAATCGACTGAAGCTTTATGATCAATGATGTTACCGTTACTCCCAAATGGATCTCTAAAATAACTATCATACTCCCCTTGTTGTCACTGGGTTTCACATGTAGAAGTTTATCACCACTCATATCCCCTAATTACATGTATCGATCCTCGGGGTCTTGGGTATCTAGGAAGTCCTTGGATCGAGGCAATAGACAAGAATACAAAGTATAAATCTAACATTCAATCACAACACAACATCCCATGGAGTTAGGAGATGCACATAATATAATTCTACGAGGCTTTACCTCAGCCTGCAATCCGTGAGAACTACTCACGCATGATTAGATCAACAATCTTAAACATTATATATAAATTCTTAAGACAAATAAAAAATACTATTACAATGTCGCTAATCATGATGAGATCAAGATTACAAGTAGAGGACTATGGATATGGTGTGGAGATGGAGAGAAAGAGGAGGAATGGCTATGGAGATGGTGGTGGTTGTGGTGGATCTCCTCTCACTGATACAAAATGGCTATATATGTGTGTTCTGTATACTCACGTTAGGGTTTCTGGCGGCTTTAATATGATTCTAGTATAGGTGCCTTAACAAAAGTTGCTTGTGTTGACCAGGAGGAGGCGGTGGCACATCATACGGGAACAATGTACGAGCGGGAAATTCCCTTATCGATTCTTGTTAGAGCGTGTTAACGACCCCTTTATGGCCTCTTTGACTTGGGATTGTTGGCAACTCATAATTCTTCATTAGTTGCTCCATATTTCACTATAAAATGTCCAATTCTTCATGGAGAAAGATCAAACAAAGGATTTTCACATCTATGCAATAATTAGTCATAGTGGCAATGCTAGAGAGAAATGGCGGTATTATAACCATCAACCAACGTTCTAAAACATTTTTCGCTTGTGTTCTCTATGGGTACAATGATCTTACATAACTCGTTACTTGCATCTACTAAGATTGGATCTTGGTTTTTGCCCGCACACAAGAGAAGAAGGGGATTTGAGTATTTATATAGTCCAAAATAGGCTAGGTCCGGCTATTTTTGGGTCAAAAGTTTAGGCAGGTTTTTGCTTACTTTTATCTAGAAAAATAAGAAAACAATTATGGTCTTATAACATACCATAAAATATAATTGTTTTAGTTTAAAATAGCAAGGTAGGGATAACTTTATATATAATAAAATGTACATATACTTAGTAACCAAAATAAGGTATGTAATAAAAATAGTTTTGCGCTCAGAAAAATATGCATGACAATTCACAAACAGAATCAATAAACAAACACTAATATAATGGATTTTTCTATATTGTTACAATTTATCCCCTGGATCAATTTCTTAAGCTAAAATCCATATTATTCAGATGTCCAAAGTAGATCCTCTTGATCTCTCTGATGCAAACTAAGATGAACTAATATTGTACTTGGTCTAGCAAATCAACCTGATGCAAGTGTAGCATGTTGTTCTGGATTATGATAAAAACCTCCTTCTTTGTGCATAACTTTCTCCTCCTAGCTACTTCACTTGTTTCCTAGATTTATAGAACTAGCCTTAAATTAAAGCCCTTTCGCTACCTTGAATCTTCTTGTTATTACCTAGACCCATCAAGTCATTCAAAAGCAAAGAAAGAAAGATGAATAAGCAAAGCGAAGGCCAAGCCTGATCTCCCTTTCCCTTGATATGGTGGACTCCTAAAATAGGCTTTCTTTGTTCGTATGATTTTTAAGAATACTTATATCTATGGGTACTTCCTGGTGTTTGTGTTCTTGGTGGAAGATATTTGATTTGTTGGTGTTGTGAGATCTCCCCTGGTTGTCTGCTCCTTTTATAGTGGCTCATCAATTGTTATCTCTGATATACACCTATGCATATTTGCATGTCTTGTAAGATACTTGGCCTTTTGGAACCGACTCTAGTTCTAGTAATTGTGTCCAGGTTCTTATAACCTAATGGTAGGTCAGTTTGTACATTCTTATCCTGGTTTGGTACTAGTTTTGTCACTACCAAGTGGTAAATGTGAGAGTGCTTTTAGCTTATGAAAATATCTGATGGATTATTGAGATGGACAATAATCTTATTGTCTAGTTATGTCGTTAGAGATTAATTTGCTTACTTTTTGATGGAAGAATAATTTGATTGACTTCTCATGTCAATAAAGATTATTGTTGATGCTTATTTGGGTGGCTTTCTTTTATGAATTAAATTTCAATTAATAGAGGGCCAGTTGCCTACCTAAGTATAAATCTTGGATCAAGAACTTTTATGGTTCCCTCCATTTATGGTTGTTGCTTCTGAATTGCCTTTGATTAACTAACTGATTTTGATCCAATGCTTCCATGTTCCCTTGTTGCCTCTCTTGTGCATTGATCATATCTTTATGATCCAATTGTTGCCTCTATTCGATCTTAAAACTCTCGATATCCAAGAGTCCTTCGTGGAGTCCCTCCAATTGAATTCTAAAGCAATAGCTTCACCCTTCTAGTGGAGCCAACATAATAAATAACAAATTGTTTGTATTTGTCTTGGTTTCTCTTGCAGGTATCAAGAATAAGAGAACAAAAGAAATATAAGTGTATCGACATAGGTTAGTTTGTATAGTATTGATGGCTCTGAAATATAGCCATCCACGTCCACATTTAAACTGGATATTATTCATATTTTTTATGAAATATCTCTCTAAATCCTGCCACTAATGCCTAATATTCAAAGGTGTATGCAATCCTTTCTTTTATATTTTTCCTACGCATATAATGTCGTTTAAAGATGGGAATCACTACATTAAAGTCAAAGATATGAGATTTCCAACAACTAGAAGAAACCAGGAGCCGTGAAGCGGAGGCGGATGCTTTAACGAGCAACTATACGACCGAAGCAAAATTCCGGCCGTATAGTTTCGGTCGTATAGTTGGTGCTGCCACCGTTAGGTCAAACAGAACAACCTTTGTGAAGGGACCCCTCATACGTTGCAAACGTATCCATAATTTTTGATATTCCATGCTTGGTTTTATCTACTTTCTTATGTTTTTTCCACACTTTGGAGTACTTTTTATACACTTTCTTGGACTAACCTATTAACAAGAGCCATAGTGCCAGCTGCCCGTTTTCTGTTGTTTTTGGTTCCAGGAAAGTCAGAAAATGAATATTCTTGGAATTGGGCGGGACAAAAGCCAAAGTCAGTTTTTCACCGAGGGGGACACGGAGCCAGAATACAATACGGAGCTGGGACAGGGGGCCGCCACACCACCTGGCCGGACGGCCAAGCCTGCCCGTGCTAGGGGGTGGTCTGGGCGCCTCGGGCACCCCCTCGGCCTCCCCTTTCGCCTATAAGATGCCTCCGATAGAGAAACCCTAAGTACCCAATCAAAAATTCCACGAAAGAGTCTGTAGCCACCATCATCTCCATCCCTAGATCGGGAGGGATCTGAAGCTCTTCGCGGCACCCTGTCAGAGGGGGGAATTCACCCTGGAGGCCTTCTTCATCACCATGCAAGCCTCCGGTGTGATGCGTGAGTAGTTCATCCTTGGACTACGGGTCCATGTAGTAGCTAGATGGTTGGTTCTTCTCCTTTGTTCTATCATGTTTAGATCTTGTGAGCTTCTTTCATGATCAAGATCATCTATTTGTAATCCTACATGTTGTGTTTGTGGGGATCCGATGGATATTGAGATGCTATTTTAGATTGATTATTGATTCTATCATGTCTTTGTTATTTATGATCTTGCATGCTTTCCGTTGTTAGTAGCTATCTTGTCCAAGTAGATGCTAGCAACTCCAAGAGTTAGTATTTATGCTTGATAGTGGGTTCATGCCTCTAGTAATCTGGGGAAGTGACAGAAATCTCTAAGGTACTAGATGTGTTGTTGCTACTAGGGAGAAAACAATAGTCCTTTGTTTATAGAACAATCGTATTGTTTACTTTACACGCAATGCGTAATCCAATTATATGTTGCTTGCAACTTAATACTAGAGGGGGTTCGGATTGATAACCTGAAGGTGGATTATTAGTCATAGATGCAGTTGGATTACGGTCTATGTACAATGTTGTAATGCCCAATCAAATCTCAAAGGAGTCCAGATGAGTAGTATATGCTTGTATGCTTTCTCGATGTTTGTCAATTGCCCCGCTGTAATTTGTTCCCCCAACATGTCATCTATCTTAAGGAGAGACACCACTAGTGAACTATGGACCCCGGTCCTTTCTTTTATCATCAATCTACAACTGTTTGCTGCTTTCTGTTTACTTTCTACAAGCTATTACTTTCTTCCACACAATAGGTTTAATCCTTTGTTTTCAGCAAAACCAGTGAGATTGACAACCTCACTGTAAGTTGGGGGCAAAGTTCCGTGGTTGTGTTGTGCAGGTTTCCACGTTGCTGCTGGCACCGGTAGTTCGCCCTGCCAAATTCCAGCTAGCAACACCTTGGAGGTGTTTCCTTGATCCTACTGGATTGATAACCTTGGTTTCATAACTAAGGGAAAAACTTGCTACTATGCTCATCATACCTTCTGCTTGGGGTTCCGCAACGAGCTCGATATATTTTGGGCCATCAAGCTATTTTTCTGGCGCCGTTGCCAGGGAGTCAAGGACATCTTTGCAACGGGAGTCCCTCATAACCAATCTCTTTACTTTGTTATTTTTGTTTTGTTTAGTTTACTTTTTGCTTTGTTTGCTTGTTTCTTTATCAAAAACACAAAACAATTAGTTTACTAGTTTGCTTTCTTTATTAAAACACAAAAAATGACTACTCTTGAAAACACTAAGTTGTGTGACTTCACTAGCACCAACAACAATGATTTCATGTGCACACCTATTGCTCCACCTGTTCCTGAAGCTACTTTCTTTGAAATTAAACCTGCTTTACTCAATCTTGTTACGAGAGAACAATTTTCTAGTATTGGTAATGAAGATGCTGCTGCTCACCTAAATAACTTTGTTGAACTTTGTGAGATGCAAAAGCATAGGGATATAGATGCGGATATTATTAAGCTTAAATTGTTTCCTTTCTCTTTGAGAGGAAACTCTAAAGAATGGTTGCAATCCCTAACTAGGAATAGTATTGATTCTTGGACTAAATGCAAAGATGCTTTCATTGGAAAATACTATCCTCCTGATAACATTATATCTATGAGAAGTGAAATAATGAAGTTTAAACAATCTGATAATGAACATGTTGCTCAAGCTTGGGAAAGAATGAAATCTTTGGTAAAGAATTATCCCACTCATGGACTAACTACTTGGATGATTATCCAAACCTTTTATGCAGGATTAAACTATTCTTCAAGAAATCTATTGGACTCTACTGCTGGAGGTACCTTTATGACCATTACTTTGGGTGCTGCAACAAAGCTTCTGGATAATATGTTGGTTAACCATTCTAAATGGCACACTAAAAGAGCTCCACAAGGTAAGAAGGTAAATTCTGTTGAAGAAACCTCCTCCTTGAGTGATAAAATTGATGTTTATGTCTATGCTTGTTAATGGGAAGGCTCATATTGATCCAAATCATGTTCCATTAGCCTCTTTGGTTGCTCAAGAAGAGCAAGTTGATGTGAACTTTATAAGAAATAATAATTTTAGCAACAATGCCTACAGGAATAATTTTGGTAATAATAACTATAGGCCATATTCTCCCAATAATGGTAATGCTTATGAAAATTACTACAACAATAATAGGAGTGCTCCCTCTGAACTTGAAGTTATGCTTAAAGACTTTATTAGTAAACAAACTGCTTTCACAAAACTACTGAGGAAAAACTCTCTAACGCCGAAAGAAATATAACATCATTGGCTGAAGCTCAATCTTCTTTAAATAAAATGGCTGCTAAACCTGAAACTAGTGATAATCCTTTTCCTGCTACTAATGCCATTCAAGTTAGAATTGATGAAAATGTTAGACAATTAGCTGAATTGCATGCTAAGTGGGAAAGAGAAGATGAAATTGCTAGAAGAATTAGTGTTTCTACTATCACTACCACTAGTGTTGAGGCTAGTAATAGCTCTACTACTTTAGATGATAATTATGATTTTGATCTTGATGATTGCAATATCTCTGAAGTTATTAAGTTCCTACAAAAGCTTGCTAAAAGTCCTAATGCTAGTGCTATGAATATGGCCTTTACAAAACACATTACTGATGCTCTCATAAAAATTAAAGAAGAAAAGATGAAACATAAATCTTCTATTCCTATGAAACAAGAAGATGGTTGGGAACCCATCATCAATATGAAAGTGAATGATTTTGATTTCAAAACTTTATGTGATCTTGATAGTAGTGTTTCTATTATGCCTAGAAGGATTTATGATATGCTTGATTTGCCACCATTGGAAGATTGTTATTTGAATGTCCCACTTGATGATAATGCTAAAAAGAAACTCATGGGGAGTATTAATGATTTTCATATTATGGTTAACAATGCTTATGTCCCCATTGATTTCTATGTTTTGGATGTTGAATGCAATGCTTCTTGTCCTATTACTTTGGGAAGACCTTTTCTTAGAACTGTTGGTGCCATTATTGATATGAAAGAAGGCACCATTAAATATCAACTCCCACTCAAGAAAGGTATAGAACACTTCCCTAAGAAGAGATAGAAGATTTATTTTGCCTCTCCTATGAAAACAAAATTTGCTTTTAATGCTTCTTCATTTGAGAACACTTGATTATTTTTCTTGCTTCTTATGCCTAACTTAAAGGCGTTAAACAAAAGTACTTATTGGGAGATAACCCAAAAGTTTTAGATGAGTCTTGGAAGTTATTGCTTCAGTAATAACCTCTCCTTATCCTTTTTATTTGCTTTTTGTGCCAAGAATAACCTCTAATGAGAGAGAAGTAATGATTGTGAAATTTGTTATCCCAAAATAGATTTCTCTGTTTCTCCGTAAAAATTAGTGCAAAATCTCTGTACGTCGTTTTGAGGCGTGCATTTTTTTCTTCTGCCCCAGGTTGTTATCTAACTTTCGTTAGTTCAACACTTTTTGATTTGAGCAACAGAAGGTGTTCAAAAAAATTGGTTTTTACCTGCTGGTCTGTTTTGACAGATTTCTTCCATTATTTGCATTTGCTTCTTGTTGGTTCCTTTTTGAGTTCTTTTGGGGAATTGAGATTTTTTAGGGAAGTGCTACAATAGCTTGTGTTTTAATGGAAGTTTTATTGGTGTTGAAACTGAACCTAAAGACTTTTTATCTTGAGTGCACTAATGTTGCTAATAAAGATTGTGTGAAGTTTTGTATGAAGGAGAATGTTCAGGTGTATGGAGAGAATGATGTAATGAGATGAAGAATGGACTAAAGGTCAAGCTTGGGGATGCCACCCCGTGTCACCCCAAGAATTATCCAAGAAGTACAAGTGTCAAAGCTTGGGGATGCCCAAGGCATCTCCTTCATCAATAAAAATCCCAGGTTTCTTCCAAACACTTCATTTCTATTGTTTCATGCACAGTTGTGTTGTTCTTGGAGCGTCTTCTTTTTCATTTTTTGTCTTGGTTTTCGTTTGCTTGGTTTTCTTAGTTTGGTGAATAAATTGGTTGGACCCCCTCTTTCATACATTGGTTTTGAAATAGTTTGGTTTGGATTGGAAAGAGTAGGAAAGTTCATGCTTAAGTGGTAAAGAGAGCTTGTTTTTGACTGTGGCCTATGCTTTGTCATGCCATGCTCGATATTATTTTGGCTTTATGCTTCGTGATCTTTGCTGTAGCATGACATGTTATAAACAATTGAGATTGCTTAATGTGCCTTTGAAGAATCATGCGTTGTTTTAGCATATTAAAGCATAGTATTGTGGTATTCTCCTTTGATGCTTTATTTGCACTAGTAGAAAATGGGCCTTTGGTTCGGGCCATTAGTCCCGGCCGTGGCTGGGGCCACGACTAATGGTCCGAACCAGATGGCCCGAGGAGGTCGAGGCACTTTGTCCCGGTCCGTAAGGAACCATTAGTCCCGATTTGAGATACAAACCGAGACAAATGGGTCTGGGCCGGCGCGCGTGCTCCTGGCAGAACCTTTAGTCCCGGTTTGTATCTCAAACCGGGACTAATGGCATGGCCCTATATATATGCACCCAGCCCTCCACTCTCTCATGTTTTTTCCTATGTGAGAGGTGGGTATAACTTTGTGCTAACTTTTTTTCTTCATATGCACTAGAGGTGTTCGGTGAAATGCCTATTAGAGCAATGCCACTTGAGTTCACACAAGACAAAATATGATATGAGGTGCCGGAGCGACACTTAAGGTTTCTCCTCTTTGTTTTGAAGTGTCCTAAAAGGTTAGCAATTATTTTCTCGTTTTGACTGCGCGGTACTAATTTAAGCATCGTGATTGCGTTTGATATATATGCATGGTTGTATGATGCAGATGAGCCACCCATGGATGTACGGTGACCGACGCTCTGACGCTTACAGAGAAGGCGTGCGTTCTTTTCGCGTTGTGGCCGAGGCGAACAAGCGGCGGGATGGTTTTATGTGTTGTCCATGTGTTGAATGTCGGAATGAGCAGGCTCACACTTCCTCAAGAGTCATTCAGAGCCACCTGCTTTGGTTCGGTTTCATGTCCGGCTATAATGTTTGGACCAAGCACGGAGAAATAGGGGTTATGATGGAAGACGACGATGAAGAAGAGAACGATGATGACAACTACCGATCTATGTTCCCTAAATACGATGATACCACAGTTGAAGATAATGAAAAAGAAGGGGGTGAAGAACGGGAACCAGATGAGCCCGTTGATGATTTTGGTCAGGTCATTAGTGATGCAAGGCGAGACTGCGACACATAAAAGGAGAGGTTGCAGTTCGAGCAGATGTTACAGGACCACAACACATTGCTGTATCCAACTTGTGAAAATGGCCAAAAGAAGCTGGGTAGCACAGTGGAATTGTTGAAGTGGAAGGCAGAGACCGGTATGACTGACTCGGGATTTGAAAAGTTGCTGGTAATAATGAAGAAGCTGCTTCCAAGAAATAACCAATTGCCCTTCAGTACGTACGAAGCAAAGAAACTTGTCTGCCCTCTAGGATTAGACGTGCAGAAGATACATGCATGCCCTAATGACTGCATCCTCTACCGCGATGAGAAGTACGAGAATATGGATAAATGCCCGGTATGCACTGCATTGCGGTATAAGATCAGAAAAGATGACCCTGGTGATGTTGAGGGCGAGCAACCCAGGAAGAGGGTTCCTGCCAAGGTGATGTGGTATGCTCCTATAATACCACGGTTGAAACATTTGTTCAGAAATAAAGAGCATGCCAAGTTGTTGCGATGGCACATGGAAGACCGTAAGAAAGACGGGATGTTGAGGCACCCTGCTGATGGCCAGCAGTGGAGAAAAACCAAGAGAGACTTCCCGGACTTTGCTGGTGACGCAAGGAACTTATGGTTTGGTCTAAGTACCGATGGCATGAATCCTTTTGGGGAGCAGAACTGCAGTCACAGCACCTGGCCCGTGACTCTATGTATCTACAACCTTCCTCCTTGGTTGTGCATGAAGCAGAAGTTCATTATGATGCCAGTGCTCATCCAAGGCCTGAAGCAACCCGGCAATGACATTGATGTGTACCTAAGGCCATTAGTTGATGAACTTCTATAGTTGTGGGCCAAACCAGGTGTACGTGTGTGGGATGAGCACAAACAGCAGGAATTTGACCTACAAGCGTTGCTGTTCGTAACCATCAATGATTGGCCTGCTGTTAGTAACATTTCAGGACAGACGAACAAAGGATACAATGCATGCACGCACTGTTTAGATGAGACTGAAAGTATATATCTAGATAAATATAGAAAGAATGTGTACTCGTATGATCGTCGTTTTCTTCCGCCCAGTCATCCCTTAAAGAAGAAAGGCAAGCATTTCAATGGCAAGGCAGAAACACGGACGAAGCCTGTCCCCCGTAGTGGTGCTGATGTATTTGGTATGGTCAAGGATTTGGATGTAATCTTTGGAAAGGGTCCTGGAGGACAACCTGTTCCGAAAGACCCCATTACCGGACACGCACCCATGTGGAAGAAGAAATCTATATTTTGGGAGCTACCCTATTGGAAAGTGCATGAGGTCCGCTCTGCAATCGACGTGATGCACCTGACGAAGAATCTTTGCGTGAATATTCTAGGCTTCCTGGGCTTGTATGGGAAGTCAAAAGATACCCCGGTAGCACGGGAGGACCAGCAACATCATAAAGGACGAGACAGCAAGCATCCAGGGCAGTTTCTATCAGGGTTACAGATTGATGTGGTCCAATGTCTGGTCAGCTTCGAGTTGTTGTTCCCGCCATCCTTCTTCAATATTATGACGCACCTCCTAGTTCACCTAGTCGAAGAGATTAGAATTCTCGGTCCTGTGTTTCTACACAATATGTTCCCCTTCGAGAGGTTCATGGGAGTCTTAAAGAAATATGTTCATAACCATGCTAGGCCAGAAGGAAGCATCTCCAAGGGCTATGGAACAGAGGAGGTCATTGAGTTTTGTGTTGACTTTCTTCCTGACCTAAAGCCGATTGGTGTTCCTGAATCTCGGTATGAGGGGAGGATGACTGGAAAAGGCACACTAGGAAGGAAATCAATGGTATGTAGGGACGGGCATTCTTTCACTCAAGCACACTACATAGTTCTACACAATTCCACCGTGGTGGCTCCGTATATCGAGAAACACAAGAATATTCTACGCTCCGAAAACCCGGGGAAGCCCGAAACCTTGATTAAAGGGGAACACGAGAAGTATTTTGGCAATTGGTTGCAGACACATCTCATGAATAACACCACTGTTGGAGATGAGTTGTACTCGTTGGCCAGGTTACCATCTTCGACTATATGTACTTTCCAAGGGTACGAGATAAATGGGAATACGTTTTACACGATCGCCCAAGATAAAAAGTGCACCAACCAAAACAGTGGTGTCCGCTTTGATGCAACAGATGACAATGGGCAGATTGACACATATTATGGGTACATAGAGGAGATATGCGAACTTGACTATGGACCTACTTTTAAGGTCCCTTTGTTTCGGTGCAAATGGGTCAAGCTGACAGGAGGCGGGGTACAAGTAGACGAAAAGTACGGCATGACAACTGTGGATCTCAACAATCTTGCGTACATGGATGAACCATTCGTCCTAGCCAACGATGTGGCTCGGGTTTTCTATGTGAAGGACATGTCTACCAAACTGAGAAAAAGGAAAGATAAGCAAAAGAGTACAGAATACGATGAGCCAAAGCGCCACATAGTTCTTTCCGGGAAAAGAAACATCATGGGAGTGGATGATAAGACAAACATGTCAGAAGATTACAATAAGTTTCATGAAATTCCGCCCTTCAAAGTGAAAACTGACCCAAGCATCTTGTTAAATGATGAAGATTGTCCATGGCTACGGTGTAGAAGAAAACGACAACACTAGATGTTGGTGATGTGTAATAATGTATTAAACCTTTTATTTGAGACATAAATCTATGTAATTAAACCTTTTATTTGAGACATAAATCTATGTAATGTATTAAACCTTTTATTTGAGACAGAGGTGGGAACTGGTGGAAAGCGCGGGAACGCAGTGGTGCGGGAAACTTTCATCCCGGGTGGGGGCTCAAACCAGGACAAAAGATGGGGGGGCCTTATCTGGGGGAGGCTTATCTGGGAGGGCCTTATCTGGGGGTGGCTAACCTTTAGTACCGGCTGGTGGGTGCAACCGGGACTAAAGGTGGTTTTTGTGTCATCTAACAAAACTGTCGGTGGGATAAGGACGCGTGGGTAACCTTTAGTACCGAATGGGGGCTCAAACCGGGACTAAAGCTGTCGGTAGGATAAGGACGCGTGGGTGGACGCACTGCTCGATGAGATAAAGCATGTAGCGCACGACGCCCTGTTGGAGGAAGAAGACAAAGTAGAAGCGGCGCCGTGCCTATAAAAGGAGCATCGATACGCCATGGCAAGCAACTCAACAAGCCAACATGGATGGAGAGTTTCATCCCCATGGATGAGGAAAGGGTTGGGAAATCTCCCGTGGCGGATCTTCTCGAAGATGCCCTTGGTGCACACGCCCTATGGCATCTTCAGAAGTTCCGCCTCGGAAAATATTTTCCTGCTAGCCCGTGAAAGACTCCATCTCCGCCTCCCTGGGGTTAGAGGTATGGTGGAAGCCATGGGATAGAGTGGAGAGAGGCGGCAGATATGAGTCTAGATGTGCCATGGCAATGACCAAGCCAACATGGATGGAGAGTTTCATCCCCATGGATGGAGGAAAGGGTTGGGAAATCTCCCGTGGCGGAATTTCTCGAAGATGCCCTTGGTGCACACGCCCTATGGCATCTTCGGAAGTTCCGCCTCAGAAAATATTTTCCTGCTAGCCCATGAAAGACTCCATCTCTGCCTCCCTGGGGTTAGAGGTATGGTGAAATCCATGGGATAGAGTGGAGAGAGGCGGAAGATATGAGTCTAGATGTGCTATGGCAACGACCAAGCCTAAACCCTAAACCCTAAACCCGAAACCCTAAAGGGGCTACCCTCGTACGGAGAAAGCTACAGGGGTAGACGATCTGAGGCCCCCGGTCTAGGGTTTCGCCAGAGGAAGACCACCGGAGCGTCAGAATCACATGAAAATGGCAAAATGGTTAATAGTTTGACTAGTTAGAATAATTATTTTATAAAACATAAAATGGATCTGAATCTCTGATTCAAATTCAAGCACTTTTTATGTTAAAAATATGAAAAATATAATAGTTAATGCATTTCTAAATTGGAAATGGCAAAATGGTTATTAGTTTCACTAGTTAGAATAATTATTTTATAAAACAGAAAATAGATTTGGATTACTTATTCAAATTCAAATACTTTTTATGTTAAAAATATGCAAAATATAATAGTTAATGCATTTTTAAATTGGAAATGGCAAAATGGTTATTAGTTTCACTAGTTAGAATAATTATTTTATAAAACAGAAAATAGATTTGGATTACTTATTCAAATTCAAAAACTTTTCATGTTGAAAATTTTCTCAAATTCATCAGTATTCAAAAACTGTATAATTCAAATGTTTAAAAAATCTAATAGCTACAAATTGTGATATCTGAAAAAACAGGCGCCAACTTAGGCCCAGCACGCGCAAATTTGGGCCTTTAGTCCCGGCCCAGAACACCATCCGGGATTAAAGGCTCTGCATGCGAAAAGGCACCCAAAGCCTTTAGTCCCGGTGCGTGGCTGGAACCGGGACTAAAGACCCCCCCCTTTTAGTCCCGGTTCTAGCCACACACCGGTACTAAAGGGTGGGGGGTACTTAATGCGCCGCTTCTTCCCCGGTCGAATCCATCGACCGAAGGAAGCACATCACGAGGAGCTGCGTTACGCCGCCAGGCTACCAAATCTCCGGCGCCGTCCTCGGCCGCGCCTCCCCGGTTGACCTCCCCGTGTCGCGCCTCCCCTCACCGCCACGAGCTCCTCCCCGCGTCGCGCCTCCCCGGCTGACCGCCCCGGCCACCATACCTCCCCACGCCGCCGTGGCCACCCACGCCGCCACAAGCTCCGCCACAGCCCCGGTCTCGCCCCTCCCCTCGCTGGTCGCCACCGCCACCGCTGGTATACAAAAATATTTGTATATAGGAAATTTATTTTTATATATAGAAATATTTGTATATATGAAATATTTGTATATAGGAAATATTTTGTGTATAGGAAATATTTGTATATAGAATTTTTTTGTATATAGAAATATTTGTATATAGGAATTATTTGTATATAGGAAATTTTTTGTATATAGAAATATTTGTATATAGGAATTATTTGTATATAGGAATTATTTGTATATAGAAAATATTTGTATATAGGAAATCTTTGTATATAGAAATATTTGTATATAGGAATTATTTGTATATAGGAAATATTTTGTATATAGAAATATTTGTATATAGGAATTATTTGTATATAGGAATTATTTGTATATAGAAAATATTTGTATATAGGAAATCTTTGTATATAGAAATTTTTTGTATATAGAAATATTTGTATATAGGAATTATTTGTATATAGGAAATTTTTTGTATATAGAAATATTTGTATATAGGAATTATTTGTATATAGGAATTATTTGTATATAGAAAATATTTGTATATAGGAAATATTTGTATATAGAAATTTTTTGTATATAGAAATATTTGTATATAGGAATTATTTGTATATAGGAAATATTTTGTATATAGAAATATTTGTATATAGGAATTATTTGTATATAGGAATTATTTGTATATAGAAAATATTTGTATATAGGAAACCTTTGTATATAGAATTTTTTTGTATATAGAAATATTTGCATATAGGAATTATTTATATATAGGAATTATTTGTATATAGAAAATATTTGTATATAGGAAATATTTGTATATAGAAATTTTTTGTATATAGAAATATTTGTATATAGGAATTATTTGTATATAGGAAATATATTTTTAAGCATTTTTTATAAAACACCGGAGCGTCGGAATCACATGAAAATGGAAAAATGGTTAATAGTTTGACTAGTTAGAATAATTATTTTATAAAACAGAAAATAGATTTGGATTACTTATTCAAATTCAAAAACTTTTCATGTTATTGTTTAGTGTTATTTTATGCAGCAATATTGAATGAAAAATGTTATTGTGTTCATTTTGTAGAAAACTATGGATCCAATCCAGAGAGACCTAGCACAGGAAGAAATTCTCGAGGATATGATCAACGACACCCCCCATGTTGATCCACCCGAATCTCCGTCGATTTATCTGAACCCCTCCGGTGAGGGAGAGGAGGTCGACCGAAATGATCAAGGAGAAGCCGACGGCTCCGGTGGTGGAGAAGCCGACGGCGAGGTATATATATGAAGTCTGGTGATCAGTAGATGCATTAACTGAGTTGTATATATATAAATTGACGAATGTTTCTTCTCTTAGGCCTCCACATCGAGCAAAAAATATTCCAAACGAGGCCCGGCCAAAAAGTTGGACGCATCTACGCGGGTATCACCACGGGGTGAACCGGTGGAACCTGAAAAGGCTAAAACTATATTTAAACAACAATGCGGAGTTATGGTTAGGGATCGCATCCCGATCACCGTTCGAGAGTGGAATAAGACCAAAGGGGCGAAAGAGGGTGAGTATGTCTCTGACAGGTGCAAAGAGGGTCTTTGGAATGACCTCATGACACATTTCACCCTGCCAGAATGTGAGGCTGATGCCGACACAGCTGCATTGAGGAAGAAAGTCAAGCAGTGGACTCTTACGAAGATGGCCGAACTATTCAAGAACTGGAAGAAAGCATTATGGAAAAAGTATCAGAAGACGAAGAGGACTCCTAAATTTGAATGCTATCTAACGAAGCAGCAGGCTAACTGGGATGCATTTGTGAAGTACAAGGAGTCACAACCTGCTATGGAAATGTCGAAATAAAAACAAGAAAAATGCCGTGATGAAGAAATATCACCATCACCTGGGGCCAGGGGCTACGCGGCTGCCATGCCAAAGTGGGATGCTAAAGAGAATGAGCTGCTTGCTAAAGGGATCACTCTAGAACCAATACGCAAAGAATGGGATCTGAGGGCAAGGAATTGGTTCCTTGGGCATGGGAGTGAGTATGACGAAAGTACAGGGGACCTTATTTGCAGTGACGGGATTAGGATACCCCTGGATACATGGCAGAAAGTGATGAAGGAGATTAAAGCGGGGACAACAAAGTTCCGTCCCGATAGAGAGAAAGACTTGCTGACAAAGGTCCTCGAGAATGACGAACACGGAGGACGTGTACGAGGCCTTGGCCCTAGTTCTACGTGGGAGATGGGGTTTCCCAAAGACAGAGATACTTATAGGAGCCGAGAGAGAGCAAAGAGGCGACGGTAGGAGGAGGAGGGAGACAAGTTCACCGAGTTGATAGGAACACTTCGAATGCATCAGCAATAGATTGACGAACTTCGAGGAGCAGCGCGCCTGCAAGATCCTGTACTCAATATTACCGCCGTCCCATCTCAGCGGAAAAGTAGCGTGGCTGAATCGGAGGTCCCTTCTGACGATGCACGTATTGTAGATGGCGGTCCCGGCTACCCCGTGGATGGAATCAAGGAGCGGGCATCTTGTGAGCTCCATTAGAAGGTGAAGAACCTATCCATCAAGGTGGCGGTCGGATGTGCTTTACCTTGTCCACCTGGCGCACGCTGGCATGGCCGTGAGATTCCAGCTGGCTATGCTAAAGTTGGTGTGGATGAAATCGCAATGGGGTGGGACTCAATGGAGCTTGACATCCCTAGACCTGAAGGTGAGAGGACACTCGGAGAAGTACTGGGTGGTATCATTTTATGGGACAAGAACAACATCAAGCTTCCAGGCTGGACGCCAAAGCCAACACCGCCTCTGAGTGGTCGCATGTCACCTTCACCTCCATCACCTCCAAGAAGCCCACCCCATGACTACGACCACCATAGCCCGAGTCCATCTCGATCTCCGCCGCAGCCTCCGATTAGTACTAAACGACGTAGGAGCCCAAAACGACAAATGTCGCCCCTCCCAAGAGTACCTCATGAGAATCTTTCTATCAGACCTTACGATCGTACTGACGAGGAAACCGACATGATCGTAAAGGCCGAATATGTTGCGCAGCTTCAAAAGAAGAAACCCGAGCCCGCCCCGGTATACACCCAGAAGCAAAAAGCGTATGCACTTTCTTTTCTGAACACAAAATCGCAATATGACTTGCACCATAGGCCAGATGACTATCGACGCACACTTCAGAAGGAAGTGAAGAAGAGCAAATCAAGTAGAAGTGCAAGCGGGAGCAAATCATCAAGTCAAAGCGCAACTGGGAAAAGAAAGGACGTCCCCTAGCTCGGGGAACGGGCTAAAAAATCGACCCCACCCCTCAAGGTGGTATCCTATGACACTCCCTAACAGGATATGGAAGAAGCTAAGAAGCTTGCGGCCGCTATGAATGTGACTATTGAGGAATTGCTATGTTCCAAGGATGACAAGTTACTCAAGGCTCAGGTAGTCCCTACATATGTCCCAGGGAAGCCTCTAGTCAGCTTTGAGCAGTTCCAACAACTGCCAACACAAATGCGGAGTTTACATAAATGGTACTTGAAAGCCGTAAAGGAGGAGAGAATAATGATTGTGGCAAAAGTCCCACATGACTACTACTTCCGAGAATAAGAGGTCCATGTTGAGTTTCTAGAACTCTTCCAGTTATACACTTTCGACGCCCTCCACAAAAGTCTCATGAGTTGCTATTGTCTGTAAGTTGTTGAATTCATTGTCTATATATAAGATGTTCCTTTTTTTCAGTTGTTCAGTTCATTGCATGTAATTATCCTAATTATATCCTTTTGTACTCTATTATTATGTAGAATGAAGATCATGGAATGTAAAAGAAGGTCAATCTTCAGTGTTGGGTTCATTGACCCAGATAAAATACATTGTCGGACGCTAAAGGAAAAAATCGAGGACACACAGGAAAACCTTCTAAGGTTTCTAACGGAGCAAAATTTCTGTGACCACATACTGTTTCCTTACAATTTCGCGTGAGTGTCTTACTCTATTGTACACATTTTCTTTTGCTTACTCGATGTTAAGTGTAATTGATGAGTTACTGATGTATATATAAACGTGTATAGTTTCCACTAGATTCTCATGGACATTAACTTGATAAGGGAAGAGTTGAAGCCATGGACCCATTAAAGAGACCCCTGGAACAGTTTAGTGACATGCAGGACATGCTCCAGAGGTAATTTTCGCGCTACAGCGGTCTCTTTCGTTGATTTCCTGAGATATCACGTAATAAATAACTCATTCATTTTCTTTACCGGGTAGGGTTTGGAACCAGTTCAAGAGTGCGGTTACGGGTGACTTTACTGAGAAGCTGACGTTTAAGCCGGTCTCGGTACGTAGTAGGCGCATCTCTTTACTTCTAGTTTCAATACAATTATGATGCTGGATTATTATTTTGATTGAATTCTATTCTCGTAAAGTGCGCGAGGCAGCCACAGGGGACGAATCTATGTGGATTCTATGTTTGCGAGTTCATTCGCACGTTTACTAGTGAGCTGAATGATTATAGAGTCGATGTAAGCAATACATTCATAACATTATTTTTATTACCGTAACTTCTTGTTATCATGATTGATATTCATATTGATCTCCTTTTCTTATATAGTTCGAGAAAATGCGGGATCAGCTCCTACCACAGCAACGCGTAGTAGCAATTGCTGAAGAACTGACAGGATTCTTGATGAACGAGATGATAGATGACGCCGGAGAATTTAGTGTGAATAGGCGCCGATGATCCCCGTCCGTGTAATTGAATAGACGGGCTCTAGTCCCGATTGTGATCCCCATGTGTAACTATCATGTATATATTTGTATGCTCGATCTTAAGAGAAGTTATCTTATGTATGCACGAACATGTACGGTATGTGGTAGCATAGAAAACTATTTTGAAATAAAAAAAGAATACAAATTAAATTCTCTGTCGCGGCAGAGAAAGTGCCTAAAATTCTGTCGCGGCAGAGAACCATTTGTCCCGGTTCATAATACGAACCGGGACTAATGGGGGGCACCCAGCGCCCGCAGAGATAGCCACGTGGATGCCCATTGGTCCCGACTGGTAAGAGGGCCGGGACTAATGGGTGGGCCTTTAGTCCCGCCCCTCTAGTCCCGGTTACCAGGACCGGGACTAAAGCCCCTTACGGGCCGGGACTGGAGGCCCATTTTCCACTAGTGTTGGGTTGACTTGGCGCATGCTCACACCATGTTATGACTATCCCAAGTCACCATAGACTTTATGATCCTTTAGTTTTCGAGTTGTAATATCATTTTATGCTTTGATTAATGATGTTTTGTCGCTCTTCATGATTATGGCCATTATTGATCTCTTAGTTGGTCCCTCCCAGTCTTTTGCTAGCCTCCATAACCAAGTATGAGTTCTATTCATGCATCCAACTCCTAAAACCAAGTTATTCCAAAGAGTTCACCATACCTACCAATTAGCATTTGCTATTCCAAGTATATTCATGTTTTTATCTACCTTCTGAATCAAACTTGTTATGAGAAAACTAGTGATTAAAGCTCTCACGAACTTGATGGCACACTTTACTTTTCTTGCCCTTAATAAACTTGAACCATTGTGTCGTCTATGTTGTATATGCTTGCACTTATATGTTGGGGATTAGCAGAACCATGTTGTCATGGGGAACGCTTTCAACATTGCACTTGTACTTTCACTACTGGAAAACAACATGTTCGTGGCGCACTATTTTTCGTCATCCGTGGCGCACATGGAGTACGCCACTAAACTCGCGCCACGGCTAAAAGTTAGTCGTGGCGCACTACCTAGTGTGCCACGCCTATATCGACAGATCCGTGGCGCACCGGAGAGTGCGACACTATTTGTTGAGCCAGTGCGCCACGTCTAAGTTTGTTCACCACAAACACTAGACATGTGCGCCACTGCTAGTTTGTGGCGCACTAGCTTGTGCGCCACAAACACTAGACATGTGCGCCACTACTATATTTGTTGTCATTTTTTTAATTGCTAGTCCATACTTACATGCAGCATATATTCAGAGTTTGCAAAATAGTACAAAAACATACATGCATACACAGTTTGCAAAACAGTACAAATATACATAGTATATTACAAGTGCAATCATTACACAAGTTATCGCCGGTGTCGTGATCGGTGAGGGAGCTAAGTTCACAATCTCTCTAAGTAGCTACTCACCTAAAGTACTATCAAATACAATAGAACCACAAACACGGTGATCAATATAGAGATTACTATGATGAAGGTTCCCCTCTCGAAGGTTCCCCTCTCTCTCTTCCTCACGGTCTTGTAGATCCAGTGCCCCTCCTCCATCTCTTCCTCACGGAGGTGGTCCATCCACATAGCATCCGCCACCTCCTTACTCTTGTAGCCTTTGTAGCTATTGCCCGGGAACTCGTTCACTTGTTTTTGACAGTGTTTCCACTCGTCGTAGATGCCTGGAACATGGCCTCTGGACACCGCATACCACTTCTTTGCCATCTCTATAGACAAGACAAATAATATTAGACAAGGTAAAGTTAGAGTTCACATATATATTGTGCCACGACATTTTAATCATGCGCAATCTCGATAAAGGGCCAAAGTAAGGTAAAACATGTAAAGTCTCAATTAAAGATACACTTATCAAAAAGGGCCAACTCCAAAAGCATGCCTCATATATAAATACTTAGGTTTGTTTGGACACATGAATATGCTACGATGGTACTGTGAGCCAAGTAGGATGCACAAGACTTGGACTTGTGCATATCACAAGGGTCACAATACCGTCGCAGCACATTCACATATATAGTGTGCCACAACATTTTAATCATCGGCATTGTCGAAAAAGGACCAAAGTAAGCAAAGAAAAGAACCAAAATGTAAGCAAAAGAACTAAGCATTGATTCATAACCATAATAAGTAGCATCGACCACAATTATTAAGCTCAACACATCCATCGAAACTATATAGAGATATACACAAGTTTACAACTATAACTATTGAGGCAAACATCAAGACTCCTGACTCGGCTTAGGGAACGGGAGGATGCCTTCTTTTGTCATGAACGGCCTGAGGTCACCCTGCATCTGTAGGCGATGTTCTATGTCACAGTTAGGCGATGTGTAGCCTCCGCAGTGGAAGATCCCCCCCGAGGTCATGACATCATGATAGATGATTGTGGCAAACTGCTGTTGGATGCGATAAAACTCTTGTCTAAGATCTAAATCTTGGATCTTTGCCTTGGCTTGGGCCCACATTCGGATTTGAGCTGGTAGCGTAGAGTGTTGTTGCTCCTGTAGGAAATCTCGCATGTGATGGAGCGTGTAGTAGGCTTCCTTCCGACTGTCATCACTTTGCTTCACGCAGGGGAAGTTCGTTACGTGGTTGAACATGTGCTTGCCGAACTTGACCTTTTTGGTCACGAATGTGGTGCCTTCCACCACGGCATACCCACTCAGAGCATGATCTAAAACATCCCTAATTTTGTCATAGTTTTTCTTCTTTCTCGCACTCCCTGAGTCGAAATATGTGGCGTGCGAATATTTCGGAGAAAGTACGATGAGTGTGTAGTCTTTGTCTCTGTGCAAAACAATTCAAACGAACCATTATGTTGGAAAAGGAACGATGGAAATCTAAAAAATCATGTTCTGGCGGCGGGGCTTTGACTTACTCAGGGAAGTAAGGCATCAGAATGTATTCCTTCATCTTGTTCGCCACCAAGACGTCTCGGAGGTAATTCTCCACGAATATCCGTTCGACGGAGCTTCCCAAGCAGCCGCCACACATGTAGAAAGGGTCCACTACCGCGATGCCCGGTGTGTTCTCTCTAATGATTTGCATCACCATACTGAGCAAAAATAGACGGACCATGGTATAGTGCAGAGGTTGCATGTGCAACATACCGAAAATGTCGGAAAACCTCACGAAGAACATATCCCAGGGGTTACTATCAACGAAGCCCAAACCATGTGGCATCTTAGCCATGAAAACTGGGTACGACGGATCTTTATCTCGAAGAAGGCGTTCCTCGATTGTCAGCACACCGTCATGCACACTCTTCATATCCGAACTTGCGAGCTTATACAATTTCTTAGTTAGCACCGGCTTACCTGCCACATGCATCCTCCACATAATAGCCTTGGGTCTTGGTGGCCCGTCCTGTGCCCGGATCGGATTCGGAGCCGACAACACCACCGGTTGGCTCGTAGACTTGTTAGGTTTTCTCTTCCGTTGCTTCTTTACAGTGGGAGCATCATGGACCGCATTCTCCTCACCGACCACCCTGTGTAGTGTGTTGGGGATTATAACAATTGGCCTTTTGGATGTTTGAGGCTCGGTGAAGAAGGCTCCATCAGCTGGAGGCGTCTCCTGAGAACTGAACAGACACTTGTTGCAAGAAGGTTTCTCTGCGGATGCATCATGGCAGGGTTCTTCATTATTACCAGGACCATGCATGTCCATGCCGTCAATGCCTTGCCAATTGTTGATGTACAGATCGATATCTTCATCGATGTTGTCATTGTATGGATCCTGTGCCATAGGCATGTCATCAACATAAGGCAACACATCGCGTGGAGGTGACGGCTCGGGCGGCGGCACAAGTGGCGGTGTTGTCTGTGGGGTGGTGGCCCCCCGTCCCCAAACGAATCATGATCTTCGGCCAGAGCATGAAAATGCCAAAGCAATCTCTGAGGACAGACGACTCGTCTTCATCGGCTCCTAGGGGTTGAATGGGAGGTTCCACGCCGTCGCAGCCCTATAGCACCCGAACAATTTGAACCCTATGCACGGTATCTGGCATCGGCTTTTGAGTGGAACACGCGGTTTAACGGTTGAATGATAGTGCCCTTGGCAACATCCCTCAACTCACTGTTCACGTAGCCTAGGCGAGTGCATTGAACATCAGCCTGCGGAAAAACATGTACGACATGAGAGATGCCTTCAGAGTAATTAAAGGCAAGGAAGTGAACTCATCGGCTTCAGAGTAATTAAAGGCAAGGACGCTTAGTAGTTACCTTGATGGCGTCGAGCTCGGCTAATGTCGAGGCACCAACGACGGAGGGCGAGCAACTGACGGAGGGGCTGCTTGATGGCACGGTGCCGGCCGCTGGTGTATTCTCCCTGACGCCGGCAGCATTAAGCATCGGCGCCGCGGTGATGGTGGGTGGAGTCACCAACACGTCCGGCGACGCGGTGACGACAGGCGCAGTCACCAACACGTCCGGCGTCGCGGTGCTGGCGGGTGGAGTCACCAACGCGTCCGGCGTCGCGGTGCTGGCGGGCGAAGTCACGAACACGCGATCACCGTTGTTCGAGTTGTTGCCGACCATGCTAGGAATCGGGTACAGCCCTTGACGACCCTCTGCATTCCATTTTGCTATCGACTCCACCAAGGTAGGTATGATTTCGGTGAGGCTAATTGCCAGGTTGTCTTTGAAAATCTACGGAATCCGCGCCACTTGTGCCTTGAGTTCTTCAACATCGCGTATTTCCTCATCGCTCCTCCCGGACACGAGCCTCTTTGGCTCTGGTGGACCATAATGATCCGTCCATGTCTTAGCCCCGAAGCCGACGACACGGCCAGCCAACGGCTTCTTCGTAACCGGTGTGACTTTCTTAGCCCGGTTCATTGCCCTGTTAAAAAGGGTGTACCACCGGGTGGCCGCCGTCGACCCCTAGGATGAGGAGGTTCGGGTAGCCTCTATAGCAAAGAACGTGAACCGCCGTCGACCCCTAGGATGAGGAGGTTCCTCATCCTGCAGAAGAAGGAACGTGAACCGTTTAGAAATTCGACTTCATCGATTAGAATGCAATATACTTGATCCACGGTAATTAAATTCCTTACCGCAAGACCCTCGAAATCCTTCAGGATCTTTTCCGTGGTGAGTTGTTTGGTTTTTGGGTCCACATGGTACCGGGCCCTGACAAAGTTTCGAAGCTGCTTATTTTCGAATTTTGCGAAGGGGTTAGGTTGCCCCTTAGCTATAAAATCATCGTCCTCCTTCTGCCATTTGGACTCTGGAGCTCTGTAACCGCCAAATCCGAGATGGTGGTTACCTATATTCATCTCCTGCATCTCCTTCCCCCGCTTACTCGAGGCCTTGGCTGCGTCGGATTCGCACCTGGCCTTGAACTCTAGGTACTGAGTTTCGGTGATCTGAGAATAGTTCTCCTAGATCTTCGCGAGACTTTGACCATTTTTAAAAATCATTGTCTTCACCCGGGTTCTCCAGCTGGCCAGGGCAATGCTCATCTTCGTGAGGGCGGATTTTTTTACTTCATTCCCATGGTAATTTGTGTTCTGGTATTCAAGTGGGAACTTGTATCATGCGTGCAGCTTCTCGAAGAGGAGTGTGCGCACATGGCCATTTGCTTTATGCCGGAGATTCTCCGTGTTGATCGAGACAGTGGCCTGGGTGATAGCCGCCACTTGCCCACCGTACCCTTTGATGACGTGTTCGGGCGCCAGAGGAACCCCTTTCAGGGTTACTTCGGTAATTTCCTCTCTGACGGTGCCGATCGTGTTCGGGCGTCGTTCCTTCTTCTTCTTCGGATTGCTACTGCCGGCACCATCAGTGGTTTCATCCCTGGTGTCCTCTGCCTCCTCGCCAGCATTGGTCTCTTCCTCCTCGTCCTCCATCTCATCATCCTCGCTCTCTTCAGGCAGATATTCTTTATCACCCTGTTCATTTCTTTCCATCTATTGGGCAGCCTCCTAGAATGACAATTTTGTTGGAGCTCTGACTTCTTCAACGTTTATGCGCCGAGAAGAGTCGCCGGCCTGGTCGTTGTCAGCCATGTTTGCACTAAGTAAAAAAAGTCAAAAAAATATTAGAAATTCACGGAAAAATCCGGCATGACCTCCCCTATTTTTCTTAACCTAGGAGTTTCCGATTTTTGCCGAAACGGAAGTTAATCAACATTTCAGCAAATATCGGAACTCATTTCAAATGTACCTGCACATACCCTAATCCCCCACATCAACAACCAATGACTGACCACAAGGCCCACAACTATTAATACTACTACATTACAAGCAGATTAAATGAGTAGGTTCATTAGTACAACTGACCATTACCCTTATCTTTAGATTCAACTCTTGGCTAACAATAGATTGTTCAAAGCAACAAAGTAATGCACCAGAACACTAACAGATAGGAATACCAAACTGTAGACATGGGCAATTCGAACATATTCAAGCAACACCATGTAAATAAAAGAGTAGGCCCATAGCAGCCACTGATGTTTACAAAGCTATCATGCCACGCCGAGTACGTGACTCCGTTTCAAACCTCTACAACAACCAGCGAGCAGGAACAACAAGAAGAAACACTTCGTACCCACCAAGCAATGCAGAAGGATGTATGAAGAGTAAATACAGACATTCAACAAAAATGAGTCTTAGGCCATTGGCTCCTCATAGACATCACACATAGCATCCTAGCAAAATGCATAGCACACCAAATATTGTGTCTGATGTGCCCTGTCCAGTTAAGGAGAAAGTTGGGCATTGTGGGGAGTAGCCACCTTAGACCTTCCAGCCACAAACAGTGAGTTCAGAAATCCTTTTCCTACCTAGTAGATGGTGTACTACAACAAGTCATAACCCACGACAGTGCTATCTCTATATCACGATACATATCCATCCTAAATAAATGTTTGTGATCCAATAACAACTAACTTCTACTCCGAGGTGGCTTCCCTCTCATTAACTGAAATAATCACATGAGTATTTCTTCCAAATGTGCACACTGAGATTGATGGTAAAGAGATGACAGTATAAGGAAACCAGCTGCCCCAAAACATGCTATAAAGCCTAACTTAAAGCACAAACTTCATTTCCCAACCATGCTTAGTAGGGTGACAGATGACCAAAACAGAGTTAGGTTCAAGAAATTTAGCACGCTATTCATCATAAGCAAGTCCTTGGATGAATTAAGAAACCACTAAAATTTCTCCCGTGCTTTTGGTTCCACCAAAGAATTCACAGGTGTGAATTATTACGTCCTACTAGTAGATACAAAACGCTTGTTTGAATGTGAGGAATCATGTGTCATCCTGTAATTATTCACTAGTAGACAGAAGGATTGTTGCAGATTTTGAGTTATAAGAGCACTCGCGTGATGTTCGCTACCCAAACCATTCAAATCAAACAGTCATCCTCTGCCTACCGACTCCGTCTCTATGAGTCCATCGTCATCACAAGAGAAAAAAAACAGCGCAATCTTATTCCCTTGAAAGGCTCGATGCTCATGGTAAATCGAACAATCCGAGCAGCTGCTAGATCCGAATCGCACGAAACCAACGCATCACGTGGATCCACAAACATTATTGAACCATGCTTAAACAAGAGGGACCAAATCGAAATCGAGTACACGAAGGGGCCATATTCAAAGGCTATGGTGGAGGTCGGGGAAGGATCTATGGGAGCCGATGGTGGTGCAGGCAGTAGGAGCAGGTGGCTGCCCTCCTCCTCGACGGCTGCCCTCCTCCTCCTCCTAGGTGGCGAAGGCGACAACACGGCGGCTACCCTCCTCCTCCTCGGTGGCGAAGGTGACAACACGGCGGCGGCTCTAGGGATCGAATTGGGGATTGGGGATCGTCGCGGGGGCGCCTCGATCTGCTCTCACGCGCGTGCATTGACGATGATTGGGGAGAGAAAGGGAACCAGAGCAAGGGCTGGTCGACAGACAAGTGGGCCAAGTGCGTTAGCCATGGTGCACTAGGGCCAAGTGCGCCACCCCAAGAAAGTTAACCGTGGCATCCTAGGGCTAAGTGCGCCACGCCTAACCTGGTACTATAGATAAAGCCGAGAGGCCCAGTTTCTAACAGCTGTCTCGACTTACCCTAGTGGTTGCAGTTCCCAGCCACTCCTGCAAGCACCAAGTTTCGAACCCTGGTGCAGTGGGTGCCAAAAAAAATTCTATTTTTTTTGTTTTAAACATAATTTTAAATGTTAAAAATTGATTTAAGGTATAATGAAATTATAAATTACTTTTCAGTTATAATATATTTAAATGTGGCACAATAGTGGTACAAAATTGATTCAAGGGTGGTACAAAATTGATTCTGTATATGTTATATATTTGAATGTCAAAAGTGGTACATAAAATGACGACACACGCGTGATTATAATAAGAGCTAGCGTTTTACAATCTTCTTTCCCTTCTTTGTGAGCTAGCGTTTTACAATCTTCTTTTCCTTCTTTGTCGTAGTTGAATAGTTTAGCCCTGGAACTTTCATGTTTCTTCTCTCGAACGGGCTACCTTTTTTGGGTAGGGTTGTCCTTTGTATTCTTGGGATATATGTTGCTTCATCGTAGTCGTCGTCATCTTCAATCTTTGGATCGCCGTACTGGTCAAAGTCTTGCTCATTGGCGACTCCATCCATTCTGATGATGTTTCTTTTTCCTCTCCTCACGACAACCCGACTAGGCTTTGCCGGGTCGGTAATAAAAAAACATTGGTCCACTTTGCTAGCCAATACCCATGGCTCATTTTTCGCGACTACTTTCGCACCGGCAGCCTTGGATTTGTTGGCTTCTGGTATAACCATGGTTGTGAAATACCAATCTTCTCTTTCGACACTCTTGGCCCATCTAACACGGAACATCGGCACCTTTTCTCCACATGAGTCGAGCTCCCATATCTCCTCGATCCTTCCGTAGAATCTTTCCTTCACGTCATCATCAGCATAGAATTTTGACGTCACCCCAGAGTTCTGATAGTCACACTTTCTATCCTTTTCCTCCGTGTAGAATGTGTAGCCGTTGATGTCGTACGCCTGGTAGGTCATCAGATTGCGCATCGGTCCCTGCGACAAGGCGAATATGATGTTTTCCTCCGCGGAAGCAAAATCCGTTTGCGGGGGACTATCTAGGAGTGTCTCGCTGAACCAATGCATGAAATCGGAGTTGTGATCTTTGATTATTTCTCCCTTCGTCCTCTGCTGGCCCCGGTCACTGTACTTCTTCTCAATAAACTGTTTGTGCTTTTGTACCCAAGGATCGACCACTTCTATATGTTGTAGCACGACTAGGTTTGCTCTATTAAAGTCTGTGAGTCGACCATCGAAGTCCACATGCATTACACGGCGACCCTCTCGGTGACCCGATCCATTGAGTCTGCCAATGTGCCTGTTGACAGAAAGACCGACAGGGTTCTCGATGTCTAGATAATTCGTGCAGAAAGAGATGCACTCTTCGGCTAGAAATCCCTTGGCTATGCTTCCATCTGGAGAGGGCCTATTGCGGACTTATCCTTTGATGTGTCCATCATCCTTTCGAATAACATCATGCTGCGGAGAAACATCAGCCCGAGTTGGATGATATCCTCCATGATATGGACCAATGGATGCACCATAATGTAGAAGAATGCAGGCGAGAAGTAGATCTCAAGCTCGCATAGTATCACTACGATCTCCTCATTAGCCTCTTGAGCTGATTCACGCCAATCGACTTTCGAGAGATGATGTCGAAGAATTTACAGAGCCCAAACAACATTTCACGGACGTGCTCGTCCATTATCCCTTGTAGTGCAACCGGAAGTATCTGCATCATTAACACGGCACAGTCGTGAGACTTCATTCCACTGAACCTCTGCTTCGCCTCATCTAGGTATCTGCTTATCTTGCTCGCGTAGCCGTAAGGAAATTTGACTCCTAGGAGGCACTTGAAAAACTGTTTGATCTTATCCTGGCTTAGAGTGAAGCACGAAGGGGGACAGTAATATTCGTTCTTCTTGACCTTTTTACCCTTTCGACGACCTTGTGTTGCCTCCGACTGATCATTGTCATCATCCTGATCATCAGGAGTAGTGTGTCCTCTGTGAATACCATGCTTGATGTCCATGAGTATCAAGTCGTGTCTTGCTTTCAGACCATCTTTCGTCGTATCCGGCATGTTGATCAGGGTGGCAACCAGACTCTCGCACACGTTCTTCGTGATATGCATGATGTCAAGGCTATGAGGCGTGCGGATGATCTTCTAGTATGGCAACTCCCAGAAAACAGACCTCGTTTTCCATACCTTCAGCAACGACTTATCTGATTGTTGCCTCTTTCGCTTTTTTCCTGGCTTAGGACACTCTTTCTAGTTTCTTAGTAAATCATCGATTTCTTTGCCACTCCTCCGATCTGGAATTCCTCGGATCTCTGATTTCCCATCGAACAGATCTCCATGTTTTATCCATGGATTGTTCTTGCGAAGCCACCTCCGATGCCCCATGAACACGTTTTTTGAAGACCCGAGATCTCTCTCTAGTTGGATATAGGTTGTGTTATCCATGCACCTAACGCATGCGAAGAATCCTTGGATCACTTGCCCCGAGATATATCCGCAACCGGGATAGTCTTGCACCGTAGTGAGCAACGCGGCTCTCATAGTGAAATAATCTTGTGTGACAGCATCGTACATATTGGCTCCGGCTTCCTATAACGTGGATAGCTCCTCTTTCAATAGGCCGAGATACAGATTGATGTCGTTATCAGGTTGTTTTGGCCCTTGAATTAGCATACTCATTTGTATGTACTTCTTCTTCATGCACAACCATGGAGGGAGGTTGTACATCCATACAAACACGGGCCACGTGTTATGCATGCTGATCTGACTGCCGAACGGATTGAGTCCATCGGTGCTCGCACCTAGCCTGACGCTCCTTGAATCCCCCCCAAATTCTAGAAATTCGAGGTCCAGTGCTTTCCACCAGCTAGCATATGAAGGGTGTGTCAGCATCTCGTCCTTTTCCATATCATCATCTGTCTTCTTTCTTTCCGCGTGCCAGCGCATGAGCTTTGCTTCCTTAGGGTCTGCGAAATACCGCTGTAGACGAGGAGTGATGGGAAAGTACCATACCACTTTTCGAGAAGCTTTCTTCCCTTTCTTGTATCGACTGATGCCGCACACTGGACATGTGGTTCTCTCCGCATCCTCGCCCCGATAAATGATGCAATCATTGATGCATACGTGGTATCTAACATGCGGTAGATCGAGAGGACACATGATTTTTTTGGCCTCCTCGATACTAGTTGGACACGTGTTCCCCTCTGGAAGACAATCTTGCCAGAATGCCATCATATTGTTGAAGCTTGCGTCGGTCCATTTGTGTTTTGCCTTCATCTCCATAGCCTTTAGCGTTACATTCAAGCGGGTATTATCGGGCTTGCATCCTTCATACAATGGAGTAACCGCGTCTTTCTCAAGTTGCATAAGCTTGGCTTTCTTTCTAGCGGCGGCTCTTGCATTACTCGTTTGCTTGAGTAGAAGTTCTTGAACATAAGGGTTATGTACCCAGCCTAGAGATATTGGTCCATCTGCTCCGATGATGTCTAGATCTTCATGATCATCCTGATCTGCTTCGGCATCTTGATCTTGGCCGGGATATCCTTCATCATGTCTGTTATTATCCTGTTGTACTTCCTCGTTTCCTTCCACCCCATCAATTACGTCATCATCATCGTCTTCATCACTTATCCATCGAGTGTAGCCATCTATGAAACCATGACGGAGCAGGTGCGCCCGTAGTTGTTCGGAATCAGGATCGATCAACCACTTGAGTTTGCATCTTCTACAAGGACATCTTATCTTTGTCATGTTATTTCGTATCATGTTGGCCATCGCGCATTGCAAATATCTAGCCACAATGCCTTCGCTCATTATGCGGACCATGGTTGCCTGTTATATGAATCCTCCATATATACACACATGCACATCCTCCATATACACATGCACATAATTAATCCTCTTGCACACATATGAGAGCATCATACACACATAAATGAGCATTCATCATCTCCATATACACACACATGCACATCCTCCATACGCATATAATAGTCCTCTTACACTACACACAAGAGAGCATCATACAAACACATGAGAGCATCCTCCATACACATGGATAACTTACCGATTGATATGAGAGGCCAAAGATCAAAGGAGAGGTGAGTAGTAGAGCTTAATTTCTCTTATGTAGCATCCACATGAAGTTTAACAAACTATTAGCCGGTGAAAAGATGAAAAAATAAGGTGGCAAGGAGGAGGAGCTCGACCAGATCTAAGAAGGGCGGAAAGTGAAGAAGAAGAAGAAGAAGAAGAAGAAGAGAGGGGAATAGTGATGAGGTGGTTGGGGGGTTGGCCATGTGCTGATACAGTGCGACACAGCCGTGGCGCACACGACCCCATGCGCCACAGATGATATTCGTAGCCATGGCGCACATACTCCCCATGCGCCACAAGAAAGTTGGTCGAGACTTGCGGGTTGACCACACTCCACTTGCCCGTGGCGCATGGACAACATGTGCGCCACCTCTACGAAGATTGGCGTAGCGCACATGTGCCCATGCGCCACGGGCGAGTGGAGTGCGGTCGCACGCACCCTGGCCCACACATAGTGGTGGCGCACTCTAGGACTGTATGCCATGGCTATGTTGCCTACTTGTGGCCCACTCCCGGATGGTGCGCCACGGCTATTTTCCCGTGGCGCACTATCCAGCATGTGCTCCACGGCCTGGCGGATTACGTATAGCCGTTTTCCTGGTAGTGTTTGTACCTAGTTGATATCATGCTCTTTTGTCTATGGATGTCGTCGGTGTGAAATGAAAGGGGAGATTGTAAGTCTATGGAGTTATGTATGTGTGTTAGAGAAACGCCTGGGTCGTCAGCCTAATCCATGCCGTCATGGTTGAAACCTGCAGCGTAACCATAATGAGCTGTCTATGAAGCATTCTTCTTATAAAAAAAGAGTCAGATTTTGAGAAAAAGAGAAAAAGGAAAAAAAAAGAGATATGAGAAAAGAGGAAAGAGAGAAAAACACCATTTCCCATGGTAAATAAGAAGATTGCTGAGATGCTCGTTGTCTGCTTGCCTTGTCATTTTGATATGGGGATTCTTCCGTATCATCGAGCAAGGGGTACCCCGTTGGTGGTTCTCTATGATACACATGTACTTACTATGACAAGAACTTACCGGTAACTAAACTTGAGTAGCATGAGGAGCGGCCCTCGTATTCAAGGGACATGAGATTTCCAACATATACTTTCTCAAGCATATACTCCATAGTTTGTTCACTTTAACCTTAAACACTTCAAGATGCTTATGATAGGGGCAATAAGAGCTGAAAGCTAATAAGTACCATAATTTTTGGAAGCTCTTTATGAAACTTGAATCCCTACTTCCTTCTATGAAGGCCTTTCTTTTACTTATATGTTGAGTCTCCACCTTCTATCTTTATGCACCTATTTTGAGAGCATAGTGGCCATTCTTAGTTCTATGTGCATTGTCCCAAGACTTGTTGATTGATGCATAATTTTTGATATTGCTTGTTCTTAAACTATTTGTATCTTGTCACTCTTATGAACTTTGAAGGTGTCCTATGCATTTATATTTGCTACTCTATGAGGGACAAGCTGAATGCCACTATGCTATGTTTTCTTTATGTGAAACAAACAAATGCCTTGCAAAGCATTGTTATTCATGAATCTTTTGTTTGTGCCTTTTCATGTTGCAACATAGTTGCTTTCTCTTATTGTTAGAACTTTATCTTTCATGCTATGTTGAAGTACTATGATCCCAACTATCAATGTTTTACATATACTTTGATCAAGTTTATGATGGTGCATGTCACCTCAAAAATTATTCTTTATTTTTATCACTTACCTACTTGAGGACGAGCATGAGTTATGCTTGGGGATGTTGATACGTTGCAAATGTATCCATAATTTTTGATGTTACATGCTTGGTTTTATCTACTTTCTTATGTTTTGTCCACACTTTGGAGTAATTTTTATACACTTTCTAAGACTAACCTATTAACAAGAGCCACAGTACCAGCTGCCTGTTTTCTGTTGTTTTTGGTTCCAGGAAAGTCAGAAAATGAATATTCTCCGAATTGGACGGGACAAAAGCCAAAGTCAGTTTTACACCGAGGGGGACACGGAGCCAGAATACGAGACGGAGAGGGGCCAGGGGCCCCCACACCACTTGGCCGTGCGGCCAAGCCTGGCCCACGCCAGGGGATGGTCTGGCCGCCTCGGGCATCCCCTCGTCCTACCCTTTCCCCTATAAGATGCCTCCGATACATAAACCCTAAGTACTCGATCAAAAATCCACGAAAGAGTCTATAGCCGATGTCATCTCCATCCCTAGATCGGGAGGGATCTGAAGCTTTTCCTGGCACCCTGCCGGAGAGGGGAATTCACCCAGGAGGCCTTCTTCATCACCATGCAAGCCTCCGGTGTGATGCGTGAGTAGTTCATCCTTGGACTACGGGTCCGTGTAGTAGCTAGATGGTTGGTTCTTCTCATTTGTGCTATCATGTTTAGATCTTGTGAGCTCCGTTCATGATCAAGATCATCTATTTGTAATCCTACATTTTGTGTTTGCGGGGATCCGATGGATATTGAGATGCTATTTCAGATTGATTATTGATTCTATCATGTCTTTGTTATTTGTGATCTTGCATGCTTTCCGTTGTTAGTAGCTATCTTGGCCAAATAGATGCTAGCAACTCCAAGAGTTAGTATTTATGCTCGATAGTGGGTTCATGCCTCTAGTAATCTGGGGAAGTGACAGAAATCTCCAAGGTACTAGATGTGTTGTTGCTACTAGGGACAAAACAACAATCCTTTGTTCATAGAACAATCGTATTATTTACTTTACATGCAATGTGTAATGCAATTATCTGTTGCTTGCAACTTAATACTGGAGGGGGTTCAGATTGATAACCTGAAGGTGGATTATTAGTCATAGATGCAGTTGGATTACGGTCTATGTATAATGTTGTAATGCCCAATCAAATCTCAAAGGAGTCAAGATGAGTAGTATATGCTTGTATGCTTTCTCGATGTTTGTCAATTGCCCTGCTGTCATTTGTTCACCCAACATGTCATCTATCTTAAGGAGAGCCACCAGTAGTGAACTATGGACCCGGTCCTTTCTTTTATCATCAATCTACAACTGTTTATTGCTTTATGTTTACTTTCTGCAAGCTATTACTTTCTTCCACACAATACGTTTAATCCTTTGTTTTCAGCAAAACTGGTGAGATTGACAACCTCACTGTAAGTTGGGGGCAAAGTTTTCTGGTTGTGTTATGTAGGTTTCCATGTTGCTACTGGCGCTGGTAGTGCGCCCTGCCAAAGTCTAGCTAGCAACACCTTGGAGGTTTTTCCTTGCTCCTACTGGATTGATATCCTTGGTTTCATAATTGAGGGAAAACTTGTTGTTGTGCTCATCATACCTTCCTCTTGGGGTTCCCCAACGAGCTCGATATATTTTGGGCCATCAACCCCTATATAAATAAGCCTCGTGCGACGAGAAAACAAGCCAAACCTCGCCAAAAGTCTTTGCCACAGATCACCAGCTGTCTCCAGATCAAAACACTTCTCCATATAGCCATATTCCACCACTTGTAATTGTAGATCTCTCCTCCGATTGGTGACATTGTAAGCCTATTTCTATCAATATTATGATTTTCATTACAATGTTTATGATTATTGATCTCATATCTATGTGTGAGTAATTCTCCTTGGGCTAAGGGCTTCGGCCTAGCCATGTAGCGTTTGTCCATGTTATTTATCATATATGGGATCGTGTATTATTTTTAATGACATGATCATTATTGTATCCTATCTTGCCTCAATCCAAGGACTTGTCAGGCACCCAAGACCCCGAGGGTTGAACCAAGGATAGGGAGTATGAGTAATGACTGATCTGCAGGTTGGGAACCCTAGTGACAGAAGGGATAATACAACTATATGTGAGGGATTTACTTGGAATTAACGGTGACATCACTATGCATATCATTAGTTCTCTTTCGTCTATGGATGAGACTAGTAGGTTATTGCTATAAGCGGTTGTGGAGGCAATAGCAATTATGGATGCACTACCCACATATAATTTATCTTGCTCTAACAAGTACATGCATACTTTATTTCTATCTTTTATTCCCATCAGATATTTTGCACAGCTACAGGTGAAACTGAACGCCCTAGGCCCTCTCTCTCCATCATTGACAACAACAAAAATACGCAAGCTATTGGTCTAGTAAAAAAACAAAAGGAATTCTAGAACTCCCGAAGGTCCATTAAAGTAACTTCACTACGTATTTGCTTCCCGAGGATTCGATAACCTAGGTCTACTAGGAAAAAAGAAGCTATACTGCATCCGTAATCCGGATCGAAGGTATTAACCCTTTTTCTGGCACCGTTGCCGAGGAAGCAATAGCTACCCTTGTGAGGTTATTAGGAACCTTGCTAGTTTTAATTCTTGTTTTTAATTTTGTTAGTTTGCTTTCAGGCTTTATTTGATAAACCAAAAAAATTAGTTAGCCTTTAAAATTCTTGCTTTTACTATTATAATTCTTTGTTTAAGAAAACCTAAAAACATAGGAAATATGGCTGAAAAGAAGCTTGGGGAGTTTGCTACTCCCAACAATGATTATTTGCATACTTCTATTACTCATCCAGCAATTGATGCTGATGACTATGAAATTAAGCCCCATTATTTATGTTTGGTTTAATAGAATCAATTTGGATGCTCTGCTATTGAAGACGCAGGTATGCACTTGAATACTTTCACTAAAATATGTCATATGATGCATATTAAAGATGTTGACCCTGATGTGGTCAAATTGCGTCTATTTCCTTTCTCTCTAAGAGGGAGAGCAAAAGAATGGTTGCTATCTTTGCCTAGAAATACTATTACATCATGGGTGAGATGCACTTCTTCATTTATGACTAAATTTTTTCCACCTGCAAAAACTATGCAACTCAGATCTAATATTACTGGCTTTAGACAGGAAGAACGTGAGCCACTAGAGCTTGCATGGGAGAGGATGAAAGAATGCATGAGAAACTGTCCTAGTCATGGGATGGAAGACTGGTTAATTCTCCATCTATATTATAATGCTATTAACCTTGTGTCTAAGTCTATGCTTGATACTGCAACTGGAGGACCGTTTATGGGTAAATACATTAACGAAGCAAAGCAGCTGCTAGACAATATGCAAGACAACCATGCCCAATGGCATGTGGATAGATCAAACACGAAGAAGGTGAACTCCATTTCACCACAAGAAAATGAAGAATCCAATGCCAAGTTGGATGAGATCATATTAATCGTAAAAGGTAAGGAAACCTAGGTAAGATCCACCCCTGAAACAAATATTGAAGAAATAGACTTCATAGCTCGTAATGATTATATCCCTGCTTGGAAGAACAATTACAATCCTAACTTTCAGAAACATTATTCTAGGCCTCCAGGTAATTCTAATAATAATATGGGAACTACTTTTATAGACTCACAAAATGAACAAAACAATATTATTGTTAAAATAACAAAAAACCATGATGCTATGCTTGGTAAATTATCTAACCAAACTGTTAGTTTGACAAATGATTTGTAGGCCCTCCAAGAAAGAACGAGGGTCGTTGAGGCACATCTAGATAAGATAACCGAGAGTCAAACTCTCATTGTAGCTAAATTTGCAGGTAAAGCTAAGCCAAATCCCGTTGAAGACCTCAAGATGATGAGAATCCAAAGGGAGGAACCTGAAGAACTTGACTATAGTAATGCTCCTTCACCAAGCTACACTATTGAAGATCTCGTAAAAAGGATCAACGTCAAGATTCCGGTAAGTGAAGGTAGTGAGGAAGCTGTGTACCAATACTTTGTTAATCAGGTAGCAATAAAGGTACGTGAGTTTGAGGAAGAATATAAGCAAATTGCTGAAAAATTACCTGTGAAGTTAGATGATATATTTGAGCCTACTATTAAGATTAAAATTGGAACTAATGAGATAGTTGCACTTTGTGATCTAGGAGCAAGCATCTCAACAATTCCAAAGAGTCTTTTTAACAAGTTAAATCTTGGCTCCTTTGAAATCACTGAGTTAAAATTATATCTAGCAGATTCTACCTTCAAACAAGCTATAAGAATTAAGGAGAATACTTTAGTATACATTAAAGGCTATCCTCCTCTCATTGATTTTGTTATTGTTGACATGCCTGAAGATACTACTGCTCCTATTATATTAGGCCATCCTTTCTTAAGAACTATTAAGGCTTTGATTAATCTACATGAAGGGAACGTGAAGCTTCAATTACCTTCACGGGATCCTTTTGTTATCATTTCCCCAGGAAAGAAAAAAGCCATCACTTTGAAGGCTAATTACTTTGGAGTGGGTGTTCCACTCATCTGGCCTAAGTAAGCAACATTGAGGTCAAGCTATTGACCATAAAAGAGCGCTTCATGGGAGGCAACCCCTATGAAATAAAGGTTTGAGTAAATTTTTTAGTTTTAGTTTAAGTTTATGTTTAATAAAGAGTGGTAGAAAACTCCAATTGAGGAGAAGAAGTTCGATAGTACTAAAAATCCTGCTTTATTCATGCTGTTGTTGGTCGACAATATTTACTGTCAATTTTCTATCATAAACAAGGTATATCACTAAGTTACAGGAAACAAAATAGTTTTCGAAGAAATGGAATTTTTTTGATGCACACGGGGAGTTTAACGTCCAACTATACGGCGAGAATAAAAATTTCGGCCGTATAGTTCCAGTCGTATAGATATCCTTGCCATCGAATTTTTTCTTTAATATGTACTGAGAGTTTAATGACCAACTATATGGCAGGAATAAAAATTCCGGCCATATAGCTCCGGTCGTATAGATATCGGTGCCTCCATACAATTTATTTTCTAATGTACTGATAGTTTAACGACCAACTATACGGCGGGAATAAAAATTCCAGCCGTATAATTCTGGTCATATAGATATCGATGCGTTTGTATATTTTCTTTCCCAGGGACAGACAGTTTGACGACCAACTATACAGCGGGAATATTTTGTTCCGGCTGTATAGTTGCCCTGTATATCTGTGCCGCTAGGAGGAAACCCTAATATTTTGACAGAAGGCCAACTATATGGTGGGAACGCATTGTTCTGGCCGTATAGTTGCGTCCGACCACAAAATCGCATGGGAAGATACGTCCAACTCCAAAACTTCAATCTTTTTTCTCTCTTCTACCTCCAAACTCTCTCAAAATCTCAAGAGATCTTCATCTCTACTCAATTTCGTTCGATTTCCTCGCACACAAGTGATCTATGGTATGTTTCTCCTCCGATCCTCCAATTACTTTTTGCCAATTCATCTTTGATCTATTGTCATTATTAATCTAGGGTAAGACCTACTATGAACCAATTGCCATAATTTTCTTGCCTAGATTATTATTTGGAGGAGATTCTTTAGTGTTCTATGATGAGGAATATGATGCACTTACTGTTGTTGGATCAAAAAAATTTATTTTTTACCTCCTTCAATGTTTTAGATGACGAATACAAGGATCCAAACTTGTGCTCGTGCCACCTCTAGCGCTTCTCGGGCTGTCACTCAAGAACGCATGGGGATACGGTTCAAGAATGAGCTCCAACGTGATCGCGTCGACAAGCTCAAGAACCGCGAAGTGAAGGCCACCAAGTGGTCTTGCCCCATTATATTGAACCAACTCGGTATTTCTAATGACTTCAATTTACTTTGTAATAGAGGTGGTCTACAAAACTTTGTGTACAATGATGTGCCTACTTATCGCTGCTTAACCATTGAATTTCTAAGTTCGTTGCAAAGCACCGTTAAACAATGGCAAGGAGAGGACACTATTTATTTCCGACTGATGAACAACAGCTACACTTTAACATTAGATAAATGGTGCGCATGTTTTCATTTTCCAAACAATGATGTTAATGCCTTACGTGCATCCTTTACTTGCTTAGAACCTACCCCTGAGCAATACAATAATGGAATGTGTTTCATTACTAGAGTGAACAAGGATAAGAATATTCAACATCCTGCAATTCGCTATTGGTTCTATGTTATTGCTAACACCTTGCAAGCACATAATGAGTTCACGAGACTCAACGAGGAGTACATTGATACATCCATTTTGCATCACTATTTTATATCATAATTTACTGTTATTCATTGATATATTTCATATTAAGAGATGATACTTATGTTATTTCATCTATTTTTGCATGATTGATGAATTTGGGAGGATGAACCACCGGAGTCAGGATTCTGATGGAAAAAGCACTATCCAGATGCAATATTTGCAAAGATCAGTAAATCCTAGAAAATGCACATAAATTCCTATTTTTCCAGAAGACGAAGGGAGTGTAGGATCGCAGAGTTTAAGGTTGTGGTTAGGTTTTTATCTTAATTACTTTCTTGTAGTTGCGGATGCTTGCAAGGGGTATAATCACAAGTATGTATTAGTCCTAGTAAGGTTGGTATATTAGAATAGGTTCACCCACACAACACTTATCCAACCAGAGAAGATTAATCAACTATATGAAGCGAAAGTACTTGACGATATTCCCATGTGTCTTCGAGAACGTTTGGTCATCTTAAGTAATACAACCGGCTTGTCCTTTGCTATATAAAGGATTGGGCCACTTGCTACAATTATTATTGTCTTTTATTTACTCGCACTTTATTTATTTGCATTATCAAAAATCCCTAAAAATCTGTTTACTAAGTATTTACAGAGAATTCCCGATCCAAACTACTTGTCAACACCTTCTGCTCCTTGTTGGGTTCGACACTCTTATTTATCGAATATACTACGATACACCCCCTATACTTGTGGGTCATCAAGACTATTTTCTGGCACCGTTGCCGGGGAGTGAAGCGCTATTGAAGAGTGGAACTGGTAAAGGAAACTTCTACAGTGAGTATTGTTTATTTCTGTTTGTTACATTATTTTCAATATGGACAATTCACTTAGTTTCTTATTTCGGAATGATACTACCACTGCTAAGGTAGTAGATGAACCACCACCTGCTGAAATTGATCTTTTTAAAATACCTACAAAAATTATTGACCGTGTTATGGATAACTACTATTTTGGTGTTGGAACTGTCCATCCCAGTGATCATTTGCTTTTTGTACATGAATTATGCGGACTGTTCAAGTGTTCAGGTATTATAACAGATCAAGTTAAAAAAAAGTTATTCTCTGTATCATTGAAAGGCAGAGCTGAGGAATGGTATAAGTTGCTGAAGAATGGCCAGTCTCTTGAATGGGACAAAATTGTACCTCTCTTTTATTCCAAATTTTATCCTCCTAGTGAGATTCATAAAGATCGGAATCAAATATATAACTTTTGGCCTCGTGATGGAGAGAATACCGCCCAAGCTTGGGGGAGATTGAAGTTACTAATGCTTAAATGTCCTATTCATGAGCTCCCTAATAATATTATTATCAATAACTTTTATGCAAGGCTTTCTCTTGATAAGGATTTATTGGATGCTTCTTGTGCTGGATCATTTACACGTATGAAAGAAGAAGCTAAATGGGATCTTCTAGACCATATTCAAGACAATGTTGAAGCATGGGAGAATGATAAAGGAAGAAAGCCAGGTATAAAATATGATTATGAATGCATTAAATCTTTTATGGGAACTGATGACTTTCATAATATTAGTATAGCTTATGGTCTTTATTCTCAAAGTATTGCAAATTGTTTTAAGGCCTTTGCCTCTTATATTGAAATTCCTAAAAAGAAATGGAACAAATAGCATGAGCCATATAAAGATATTGTTAATTGTGTTCCTGCTAGAAATACTGAAGTTTATACCACTGATTGTATTTTACCTGAACCTTACATCGAGAAAATACCTTTCCCTATTAAGGTAAAGGAACATTCTGTGATAGCTAGTATGGTTAACAAAAGTACAAAGAAAGCTGTAGAACCTGATGAACAAATAGATGTTGAACCTGGAGTAGCAAATGTGAAAGACCTTGTCACTAAAAATGTAGAAGGTGGGCATATTATCCTTTGTAAGGGTACTTCTAATATTGTTTCACATCCTAATAGAACTAGGAAAGCTAGTGTCCCTGTGTTTTCTGTCATAATTAGTGATCATTGCTACTATGGTTCATGTGATAGTTATATCGTTAAATTTATTCATGATGCTGAAAGTTATTATGAGAGAGGTAAAAATATTTTTATGCATCTCAATAATATTAAGTTTCCTCGCTTTATGCTGAAACTCTTTATGTTGCACTTGTTTTGCCTTCCTATGCTAGTAGCCTCCTGTTTCAATAATTTATTTTCTTACAAAATTCCCTTGCATAGGAAGTGGGTTAGACATAAATATGTGTATATTTGCTTCTTGATGCTCTCTTTTACTTCAATTCATATTCTTATGTGAGCATCATTGCAATTATCATGCCTATCTTAATGGCTATAAAGAAAGAGCTTTTTGGGAGACAACCCATTATATTTTTGCTTTCAGTTTATTTTTGTTTATTTGAGTCTTGGAAGTTATTACATCTGTAATAACCTCTCCTTATCCTTTTTATTTGGTATTTTGGTCAAGATTAGCCTCTAGTGAGAGAGAAGTAAGATTTGGGGAAGTTGCTATCCCAAAACAGATTTTTGTGCTTCACTGTAAAAAATCGTGAAAAATCCCAGAATGTCGTACTGGTCCGTAAATTTTTGTGTGCATGCCCCAGGTTATTATTCAACTTTTTTTAGTTTTGCACGTTTTAATTTGAGCAACAACAGATTTTTGAAAAAAATGATCTTTACCTGCAGGTCTGTTTTGACATATTTCTGCTATTTTTGCATTTGCCTCTTAAATTGATTTCCTTTTTGAATTCTTTTAGGCTTTCGAAATGAGTTGCTACAGTAGCTTATGTTTTGATGGATTTCAGTTGAAATTGAACCCAAATGTTTATTATCTTGCATGCACTAATGTTTAATGAAGATTGTGTGAAGTTTTGTATGAAAGAAATTTTCAAGTGTTAGGAGAGAATAATGTAATGAGATGAAAATGGTCAAAAGACTCAAGCATTATATTTTGAAGATTTTTACAATGAAGATATTGATATTATTCAAGTGGTGACTCCGGAAGAATTTATTAAAGACCAAATTCAGAAACCTGTAGAGTCAATTTTCGAATAGGTAACAGTTCTGGTAAGAAAAGGTCTGCGAAAAACTTTTCAATTTATATTTTTGCAGTTTTTATCTAACATGGAAGATAATGAGTCGAAAAAGGGACAGAAACGGAGCCCGGGGGGCTCACACCACCCTGTGGTGCGGGCCCACCTGGCAATTCCACCAGGGGGTGTGGCCACCCCGGAGCCCGTCTCCAACTTGTTTTCTCCCAGTACCTTCCTTTTGTTGTTAAACTTTGTAATATATAATCGTATATCATGTTCTCATCGTGTTTTTGTTTCGATTTGTTTCTGTCAGGAACTATTATTCTCAAGTTTAGAAGCACGATGGTCTCCACCAACGATAAGGGCAAGAAGTTTGTGGAAGATGATCTCCAAGACCCCAAGAAGGAGGAGGAGATCAAGGGTGAAGTTGAAGAGGAAGTGAAGGAAGACCAGCATCCGCGCACCAGCACCACCATTCCAAGCATTGGAGTGGTGGCACATCCTTTCAAGCTCAAAAGGACTGCACAGATGTCCACTGGAGGGAAGGTTCCGTGCATTTGCTTGGCTTCACGGTCACTTCCTCCACGCATCAAGAATCCCTAACATACCCTTATACATGAGCAACAATTCCAAAAGATGCCTAAGTAAAAATTACCCTCCAATTGGGATATGCCTCATTCTAACCATGCAGGAAAAGAACACTTTAAGGAGGAAGAGTGGGGAAAGAATCACAAGGGTTGGGATTCACAGTCCGACATGATCATGAACCGCACTGAGCACAATTCGGAGTTGATTCGTACTCTCACCTTCGAGGTTGAGGATTTGAAGAAATTGATTGAAAATCTTATCGAGAGAACACCACTACCACCAAAGGAGTAATTCATCATTAGGTTTTGGCATCCCCTTGGTTTGTTCCAAGCTTGGGGGAGTGCCACGGTATCACATCATTATCTTTCATCTTTTTACCTTTTTAGTAGATTCATATCATGAATAGAAAAGTTATCATATAGGATGGTTTGCATTGTGGAAGTATCTCTCCTCCAGTTAGTTATCTATGTACCTTGGTGTGAGTTGTCGTTATGGCATATTAATGAGAAGTTTTATCATTTACTTTTTGCACATCTTATTTTAGTTTGCAATTTCTGTTATATGATAGATCTTGTTGTTAGTATTGGTATCACTTTGGGAACATTAAGTAAATTTAGTTGGTTTTGGAAAACCTTGCTTTGGTTAGTAGCAACACTATTTCAGGATTGAATGGAAAAGAGAAAAGTACTTTCAGAAATATAATTTCATTATCTTTCTTTCTTGATTGGCTCATAAGCTTAGTATTCTCTAGTTAAGATCTTTTGTGTTTCCAAGGAAGATTGCATTATTGTTTCTATCACTTGTATGTTTGCTTGTTTCCTTCAACTCTTATGCTTGCTACCCAGAATTGCTAGCCAAAAACCTGTACTAAGAGGGAATTCTTCTCATGCATCCAATCCTTGAACTAAAACCTATGCCATTTATGTCCACCATATCTACCTATTAGCATTATTGCTATTTCAATTAAATTCTCGAGTATTATCTATCTTACAAATTAAACTTGTTATGTGAAAACTAGTGATTCAAGCTCTCACAAACTTTATGGCACACTTTATTTTCTTGTACTTAATAAATTTGAACCATTGTGACTATCTTATGAAGCTTGTATGCTTGAAAATTATAAGTTGGGAGTTGGCAAAACCATGTTATCATGGGGTCCGCTTTCGACATTGCACTTATTATTGAGTTGATATCATGTTCCTTTGTTTATGGATGATGGCGGTGTGAAATAAAAGGGGAGCTTGTAAGCTCATGGAGTTTGTATATGTGTTAGAGAAACGCCTGGGCGGCTAGCCTAAGCTATGCCTAATCATGGTGGAAACTTTCAGCATAACCATAGTGGCATTCTATGAAGCATCCTCAATACAAACCTACGCAAATAGCAAATAAAAAGATCGCTGAGATGCTCACTATTTGTTGCCTTGTCATTTTGATATGGGATAGCTCCTGTGTCATGGGGCAAGGGGTGCCCCGTTGGCTGTTCTCTATGATACACATACACTTACAATGACAAGAACTTACCAGAGACCAAAGTTGAGTAGCATGAGGTCTGGTACTCGTACTCAAGGGGCATGAGATTTTCAACTTATAATTTGTCAAGCATATAACTCATATTTTCCCTCACAACCTTAATCACTTCCCTCACAAGCTAGTAAGTACCATAATTTTTGGAAGCTCTTTATGAAACTTGAAATCCCTGCTTCCCTCTGAGAAGGGCCTATCTTTTACTTTTTAATTGAGTCAGTAAACCTATTCCTTTCTATCTCAAGCAAGCATTTGAGTTGTTGTGATTCAATCATCCATATGATGATTTATTCAATCATGTTTCTAATGTTCCTTTTTCTGCACACTGCTCTTATCTGAGTGAATCTTACTTTGAAGGCTATCATTGAAAACCCCATTATGTTTGATTCTGCAATTTGTCAACCGTTCTCTAACCAGGAACAAAGTTTGCCATTACCAATTAAGATTTACTTTGTGTATCTTTATTGTGTTTCCCTTACTCATTGCAAGTTAAGTTATATAATAGTGAGTTGTTTTCTATTATGATTTGCGCATTGATGAATGTGATGCTTCTTGTCCGTATTCTCTTTATTGACACTTCACTCCACAAACTTGTGGTCATGTTTATTGAGCTCAGTTTTTGCTTGGGGACAAGCGAGGTCTAAGCTTGGGGGGAGTTGATACATCCATTTTGCATCACTATTTTATATCATAATTTACTTTTATTCATTGATATATTTCATATTAAGAGATGATACTTATGTTATTTCATCTATTTTTGCATGATTGATGACTTTTGGAGGATGAACCACCGGAGTCGGGATTCTGATGGAAAAAGCACTCTTTAGATACAATATTTGCGAAGATCAGAAAATCCCAGAAAATATACGGAAATTCCTATTTTTCCAGAAGACGAAGGAGGCCAGAAGGAGGAGTGGAGATGGGCCACAGGGGGGCCACACCACCCCCTGGCACGGGCCCCCTGGCCGCGCCACTAGGTGGTGTGGCCACCCTGGCCCACCTCTAGCATTGCCCTTTGGCGTATATAATCCCCTCGAAACCCTAAGACTCGGGGAGCAACCACAGAAAATATTTTGCCGCCTCTGTGGGGCGGAAACTACAAAGAGAGAAAGAGCTCTCTGGCAGGTAGAAATCTGCCGAGGAAATTCCTTCCTGGAGAGGGGAGATCATAGACATCAACACCATCATCAAGCTAGACTTCATCGGGATCATCATCATCATCATCTCCACCATCATCTCCACCAGCACCATCACCACCACTCCGTACCACTGTAACAATTGGGTTGAATCTTGCATAGTTCTTAGGGGAAACTTTCCCGGTGTTGATTACTTGTTGTAGTTGATGCTATTGAGTGGAACCATTGAATTATTGTTCAAGTTCAGATAGTTACTTATCATTATTTCATCTCTGATCTTGATCCATATGATGTCTCGTGAGTAGTTCGTTTAGTTCTTGAGGACATGGGAGAAGTCATGTTGTTAGTAGTGGAATTGTGTTGAGAAAGATTTAATGGTTTGATATCTAAGTTGTGGTGCTATTCTTCTAGTGGTGTCATGTGAATGTCGACTACATGATACTTCACCTTTATGGGCCTAGGGGAATGCATTGTGTATTTGGCAACTAATCGTGGGGTTGTCGGAGTGACAGAAACCTAAACCCCCGTTAGGAAACCTTTGCATAAGGGAGTGTAGGATCTCAGAGTTTAAGGTGTGGTTAGGTTCTTACCTTAATTACCTTCTTGTAGTTGCGGATTCTTGCAAGGGGTATAATCACAAGTATGTATTAGTCCTATTAAGGTCCGTACATTAGCATAGGTTCACCCACACAACACTTATCCAACCAGAGAAGATTAATCAACTATATGAAGCGAAAGCACTTGACGATATTCCCATGTGTCTTCGAGAATGTTTGGTCATCTTAAGTAATACAACCGGCTTGTCCTTTGCTAAAGAAAGGATTGGGCCACTTGCTGCAATTATTATTATTGTCTTTTATTTACTCGCACTTTATTTATCTGCATTATCAAAAAACCCTAAAAATCTGTTTGCTAAGTATCTACAGAGAATTCCTGATCCAAACCACTTGTCAACACCTTCTGCTCCTTGTCGGGTTCGACACTCTTATTTATCAAAAATACTACGATACACCCCTATACTTGTGGATCATCAGACATCCTAGTCCTCGCAAAGGCTTCTTACATCAACTGCGGCTTGTCACTCAACTTGGGGGCCATCCTTGTGCGCTACTTGGAGCACCAAGCCTCCCAAAGCCAAGGACCAATCACAGGTGGACGCGTCATCACCGGGCTTGCCACTGCCCTAGGCATCGACCTAGGTGAGTTACAACCCGTGCTAGGTGAGACACGTGTTGGTTTGCCCACTTTGAAAGCTTGTGGAATGCTCACTAGGAGAGGTGATATTTATTATCAGCATATTGCTGGAGCTGGGTGTCTCTACCCCGCTCCTATGCCTAATGGTATTTTCTCTATCGAGGAAGGACGTTTGCTATACGAATTCCAGATTGAGAAACACCAACCCGAGGAGGAGATTCCGGAGGAGGATGAGGACCAAGAGGAGGAACAAGAAGTTCCTTATCAAGAGGAGCAGCCACAAACCCGGTTCGCCACATACCAAGACTTCCAAGAACTTGGAGGGACTGTGGAGAGGATGCATAGCTTCTCTTTGAACCTCCAAGAATCAACTAGTAACCTTTCAACTCAATTTGCGAACTGGAGTAACGACTTTTTCCAGCCACCACAATGATTTGAAGGGTTTGCAAAAGCTTAAGCTTGGGGAAGTTTCCTCATGCATCTTTATTTGGCGTTCATTTGCTTTTATTTATTTCGAGGTTGTGTTTTTTATTTGAGTTTATAAGCACTCGTGTTGGTTTCCCCAACACCATTATTTTTAGTTCTTTCTATTTGCTTTTGAGATTTTCTAGCCGAGCTTTCCTGCCAATTTTATATTATTTAAACCCCTCTCTTAAAAACCACAAACATATTTCTCCATTTTCCTTATTTTCCCTCTTTCTTTTCTTTCCACTTCAAGGTTTTCATGTATTTGCAGGAGAGTGATCGACTTCAAGTTTCCAAGAAACAAATAAAAAAGGAAGAGAGAAGTGGAACCAAACATGAGAGGTATGCCTTATGACTCCCCACTTTTGAAGTTTGAGAAACCCATGCTAGTTAGTAGTAAATGTTGAGATATTGTATTGGTGGAGTGAGTCTTTGTATTGTAGTAAGATTTTCGTTTGCATGGGTATTTAATTGGGTATGTTTTGTTCCAGCTCTCATAATTAACTAAGTCTTGCCTAATAATTGCCAAACAATTGAGTCTCACAATTGAAGGCTTGGGTGCTGTAGTGCTTAGTCTTAAAGGTTTATTTCTAGAGACACTCAACACAACTGTAAATGTTGATTGACTTGATAGCTATCTTTGAAAGGACTTATTCGATTGAATTAATGTTTAGTGGTTTTTGTGAGCATGTCAAAGTTTAACTTGTTAATCATAAGAATGATATAGCTTTATGCGTGTCAAACTTCATGGGATGCCAACAACTCCGCTGGCCTACGAACGATCTTCATGGAGGAAACTCCTAGATTTCAGCTATGAGTTGATTAAACACTTGTAGCAGAAATGCTATAGTGGGTAAGATTCTTGGCACTCCCGGGTAGCTGTAATCATGGTGGAATCACTCATCTGGTTGTTATGACAAATCATTATGCAAAAGGAACAAAAACCTTAGTGATGCCACGGGTGTCCATCACAACCCGATAAACTAGTAAAAATCTTTGGCATGCTCTCAATTACTTAAAAACTGAAATTCTTGAAGGACAATGAATATAAAAGTAGTGCTTGAAAAGTCTTGATTTATTGATGTGGGAGAATTGAGATACTCTAGTGTATATGCTTTTCATGACAACTCTTTGATACATTGCAAATGTATCTATAATTTTTGATGTTCCATGCTTGGTTTTATCTACTTTCTTGTGTTTTGTCCACACTTTGGAGTACTTTTCATATGATTTCTTGGACTAACCTATTAACAAGTGCCACAGTGCCAGTTGCCTGTTTTCTGCTGTTTTTGGTTCCAGGAAAGTCGGAAAATCAATATTCTCGGAATTGGACCAGACAAAAGCCAAAGTTGATATTTTCCCGGAAGACTCACGGAGCCAGAAGGAGAGTCGGAGAGGAGCCATAGGGTGGCCACACCACACCATGGCGCGGGTCCCCCCAGGCTGCACCAGGGCATGGTGTGGGCCCCCTGGCTAGCAACCGACCTTGCCTCCTTCGCCTATAAGAGCCTCCCGATACCAAAACCCTAAATCATCAAGCCTCCAGCCAAGAAAAGTTCCGCAGCGCCGCCGCCACCGAAGGGGAGATTCGGGGGACAGAAAGTCTCTGTTCCGGCACCCTGCTGGGACGGGGAAGTGCCCCTGGAGCCATCTCCATCGATCTCCACCACCATCTCCATCACTATTGCTGATTCCCATGATGAGGAGGGAGTAGTTCTCTCTCGAGGCTAAGGGTTCTACCGGTAGCTATGTGTTCATCTCTCTCTCTCTATGCATGATCTTATTGAGATCATGAGCTTGTAATGTATAGATCAACATTGCTACTCAAGTGCTTTAATAGATCTCCGCTCTCCCCATGTGTGTGAAAGTGACAGTGTGCACACCATGGTGGAACTTAGGCTAGAGATTACAAATACTTGTTATGAGTTATATTTGGAGTTGGATGTCTTTATGAAATTGTGGTGTTTGTTGGAATCATCTAGTACTCAAGGTGACAGTGTGGGGTTTTCTAGATGGGAAAGACTTACTTTGAGGTGTGCTATTATAGCCCTACCATCGATTAGAGTGTTCAACCGGAGAGTAGTTAATAGTAGTATCATAAAGAGAAGATATTTATATAAGAGTGTTCACTAGTGAAAGTATGATCCCTGGGCCTTGTTTCTAAGAACCGAAACACCGTTTTCTACTAGATCTGTTACATGTTTGCTTGCTTCCTTCTTTATTTCAGTTTGCTTTTAGTCTTTTCCACGCCATCAAGCTATTTTCTATCACCGTTACCACTTATAATTATCCATACCACTTGTATTTCACTATCTCTTCACCGAACTAGTGCACCTATACACCTGACAAGTGTATTGGGTGTGTTGGGGACACAAAAGACTTCTTGTATCTTAATTGCAGGGTTGCTTGAGAGGGAATACCTTTGACCACTTCCTCCCTGAGTTCGATAAACCTTGGGTGATCCACTTAAGGGAAAACTTGCTGCTGTTCTACAAACCTCTGCACTTGGAGGCCCAACAACTGTCTACAAGAATAGAAGTGCGTAGACATCAAGCTATTTTCTGGCGCCGTTGCCGGGGAGGAAAGGTAAAAGGTATTCACACCGGAGGATTAAAGAAGAAGAACCTCCCACGGCAAACGCCTATTTTCTGGCGCCGTTGCCGGGGAGGTAAGGTAAAAGTTATTCACACCAGAGGATTAAAGAAGTAGAACCTCCCACGGCAAACGCCTATTTTCTGGCGCCGTTGCCGGGGAGGTAAGGTAAAAGGTACTCAATCCTCCGGTGTGAGTGCTCGAAGTTATTTCCTTTAGATTCTGCAATTTTGTCTTTTTGTTTCTTGTTTTCACTAGTTAGGCTTAATGGAAAACAACAACAAAATTAGAGAGCTTTATAATATTTATCTTGAGTTAGGACATGAAGTGTTTGAAGAGAAAATTAAAAAACCTATGGAACTTTATTTGCATGCTAATAACAATGTTGTTAGTATGAATTCTTTGGACACCATTATTGCTAATGCTATGGAAAAGTCTAAGCTTGGGGAAGCTAGTTTTTATGAAAATGATCTTTTTAGTTCCCCAGCTTTGGAAGATAGCTATTCTATTGCTTATGATGATACCAAACCTCCAATATATGATGATTACAATGATGAATATGATATTTTCAGTCCACCTACTATTGAGGAGGAAATTAATTATGATTACAATATGCCTCCTATATTTGATGATTATGGTGATGAAAATAATAATGATAGCTATTTTGTTGAATTTGCTCCCACTACAATCAATAAGAATGACTATGTTTATGTGGGGAGTATTAATTCTTTTATGCATATGGCTCATGATAAGAATGTTTCTTGTGATAGTTATATTGTTAATTTTATTCATGATGCTACTGAAAGTTATTATGAGAGAGGGAAACATGGTTTTATGTATCTCAACAATATTAAGTTTCCCCTCTTTATGTTGAAACTCTTGAAGTTGCACTTGTTTTGCTTTACTATGCTTGTTGCTTTGTGCTTTCATGACTTGTTTATTTACAAGATTCCTATGCATAGGAAGTGGGTTAGACTTGAATGTGCTGTGAAATTTCTTTTTGATGCTCTCTTTTACTCTCAATTCATATTTCTTATGTGAGCATCTTCTCAAACTATCATGCCTAACTTAAAGGCGTTAAAGAAAAGTACTTATTGGGAGATAACCCAAAAGTTTTAGATGAGTCTTGGAAGTTATTACTTCTGTAATAACCGCTCCTTATCCTTTTTATTTGCTTTTTGTGCCAAGAATAACCTCTAATGAGAGAGAAGTAATGCTTGGAAAAGTTGCTGTCCCGAAACAGATTTCTGTGCTTCACCGTAAAACTTAGTGTAAAATCTCTGTACGTCCTTTTGAGGCGTGAATTTTTGTGCTTATGACACAGGTTGTTATCTAACTTTCGTTAGTTCAACACTTTTTGATTTGAGCAACAGAAGGTCTTCGAAAAAATTCATCTTTACCTGCTGGTCTGTTTTGACAGATTTCTACCATTTTCTGCATTTGCTTCTTGTTGGTTCCTTTTTGAGTTCTTTTGGGGAACTGAGCTTTTTGAGGGAAGTGCTACAGTAGCTAGTGTTCTAATGGAAGTTTATTCGGTATTAGAACTGAACCTAAATACCTATTATCTTGAGTGTACTAATGTTGCTAATAAAGATTGTGTGAAGTTTTGTATGAAGGAAAATTTTCAGGTGTATGGAAGGAATGAGTAATGAGATGAAGTATGGACTAAAGCTCAAGCTTGGGGATTCCACACGTGTCACCCCAAGAAATATCCAAGAAGTACAAGCGTCAAAGCTTGGGGATGCCCAAGGCATCCCCTTCTTCATCAATAAAAATCCCAGGTTTCTTCCAAACACTTCATTTTTATTGTTTCATGCACAGTTGTGTTGTTCTTGGAGTGTCTTCTTTTTCGTTTTCATTTTGGTTTTTAGTTTGCTTGGTTTTCTTAGTTTGCTGAATAAATTGGTTGGACCCCCTCTTTCATGCATTGGTTTGCAAATAGTTTCGTTTGGATTGGAAAGAGTAGGAAAGTTCATGCTTATGTGGTAAAAAGAGCTCGGTTTTGACTGTGGCCTATGCTTTGTCATGCCATGCTTGATATTTTTTTGGCTTTATGCTTAGTATTATTTGCTGTAGCATGAATTTTTATAAACAATTGAGATTTCTTAATGTGCCTTGGATGAACCATGTGTTGTTTTAGCATATTAAAGCATAGTATAGTGGTATTCTCCTTTGATTCTTTATTTGGGTTGACTTGGCGCATGCTCACACCATGTTATGACTATCTCAAGTCACCATAGCCTTTATGATCCTTTAGTCTTCAACTTGTAGTATCACTTTATGCTTTGATCAATGATGTTTTGTCGCTCTGCATGATTATGGCCATTATTGCTCTCTTAATTTGTCGCTCCCAGTCTTTTGCTAGCCTCCACAACCAAGTATGAGTTCCACTCATGCGCCAGGGCATGGTGTGGGCCCCCTGGCTGGCTACCGACCTTGCCTCCTTCGCCTATAAGAGCCTCCTGATACCAAAACCCTAAATCATCAAGCCTCCATCCAAGAAAAGTTCTGCAGCGCCACCGCCACCGAAGGGGAGATTCGGGGGACAGAAAGTCTCTGTTTCGGCACCCTGCTGGGACGGGGAAGTGCCCTCGGAGCCATCTCCATCGATCTCCACCACCATCTCCATCACTATTGCTGATTCCCATGATGAGGAGGGAGTAGTTCTCTCTCGAGGATAAGGGTTCTACCGATAGCTATGTGTTCATCTCTCTCTATATGCATGATCTTATTGAGATCATGAGCTTATAATCTATAGATCTACCTTGCTACTCAAGTGCTTTAATAGATCTCTGCTCTCCCCATGTGTGTGAAAGTGACAGCATGCACACCATGGTGGCACTTAGGCTAGAGATTACAAATACTTGTTATGAGTTATATTTGGAGTTGGATGTCTTTATGAAATTGTGGTGTTTGTTGGACTCATCTAGTACTCAAGGTGACAGTGTGGGGGTTTTCTAGATGGGAAAGGCTTACTTTGAGGTGTGTTGTTATAGCCCTACCATCGATTAGAGTGTTCAACTGGAGAGTAGTTAAGAGTAGTATCATAAAGAGAAGATATTTATATGAGAGTGTTCACTAGTTAAAGTATGATCCCTAGGACTTGTTTCTAAGCACTGAAACACCGTTTGCTACTAGATATGTTACATTTTTGCTTGCTTCCATCTTTATTTCAGTTTTCTTTTAGTCTTTTCCACGCCATCAAGCTATTTTCTATCACCGTTACCACTTATAATTATCCATACCACTTGTATTTCACTATCTCTTCGCCAAACTAGTGCACCTATACACCTAACAAGTGTATTGGGTGTGTTGGGGACACAAGAGACTTCTTCTATCTTGATTGCAGGGTTGCTTGAGAGAGAATACCTTGGACCACTTCCTCCCTGAGTTCAATAAACCTTGGGTGATCCACTTAAGAGAAAACTTGCTGCTGTTCTACAAACCTCTGCACTTGGAGGCCCAACAACTGTCTACAAGAATAGAAGTGTGTAGGCATCACTCTCACACTCTCAATCTACATGATTATGTTTTATCGTTCAAAGGAAAGCCTATGAGTTGATTACAAGACATGGAATAAAGTTTAGTTATTTGAATCATCCATGTTAACAATAATTTTGCTACACTATAAGGATGCATAAAACCCGTATGATATGCTTGCCATTACTCTATCTATGCTGAAGTTTTTCAGATTTATGAAGTGGAGGAAACATGAGACTACTAATCATGAGTAAGATCACCATCTCTATATTTCAATTTAAATGTTGATTTCCTTTTTGATTTTGGTTTTCTTGCTCGGGGACGATCAAGTTTAAGCTTGGGGAGGTTGATGGCTCTGAAAGATAGACATCCATGTCCACATTTAAACTGGATATTATTCATATTTTTGATGAAATGTCTCTCTAACTCCTGCCACTAATGCCTAATATTCAAGGGGGTATGTAATCCTTTCTTTTATATTTTTCCTGCGTAGATAATGTCGTTTAAAGATGGGAATCGCTACATTAAAGTAAAAGATACGAAATTTCCAACACCCAGAAGAAACCAGGAGCCGTGAAGTGGAGGCAGACGCTTTAACGACCAACTATACGACTGGAGAAAAATTCCGACCGTATAGTTCTGGTCGTATAGTTGGCGCTGCCATCGTTAGGTCAAATAGAACAACTTTCGTAAAGGGATCCCTATATAAAGAAGCCTCGGGCGATGAGAAAACAAGACAGACCTCGCCAAATGTATCTATCACAGATCACCAGCCGCCTCTAGATCTCAAAACCCTTCTCCATCTCCATAGCCATATTCCAACACTTGTAATAGTAGATATCTTCTCCGATTGGCAATATTGTAAGACTATTGCTATCAATCTTATGATTTTCATTACAATATTTATGATTGTTGATCTCATCTCCATGTGTGAGTAATTCTCCTTGGGCTAAGGGCTTCGGCCTAGCCATGTAGCGTTTGTGCATGTTATTTATCATAGATGAGATCGTGTATTAGTTTGTATGACATGGTGATTATTGTATCCTCTCTCGCCTCAATCCAAGGGCTTGTCAGGTCCCAAGACCCCGAGGATTGAGCCAGGTATAGGGAGTATGAGTAATGATTTGTCTGCAGGTTGGGAACCGCAGTGATAGAAGGGGTAGTATGGTGTATGTGAGGGATTTACTTGGGATTAACGGTGATATCACTATGCATATCATTAGTTCTCTTTTTTTATGGATGATACTACTAGGTTATTGCTATAAGCGGTTGCAGAGGCAATAGCAATTATGGATGCACTGCCCACATATAATTTATCTTGGTCTAACAAGTACATGCATACTTTATTTCTATCTTTCATCCCCATCAGATGTTTTGCACAGCTACAGGTGAAACCGAACGCCCTAGGCCCTCTCTCTCCATCATTGATAACAACAAAAAGACGCAAGATATTGGTCCGATAAAAACACAAAGGGAATTCTAAAACTTTCGAAGGTCCGTTAAAGTAACTTCACTATGCATTCGCTTCCCGAGGATTCGATAACCTAGGTTTACTAGGGGAAAAAAAGCTATACTACATCTGTAATCCGGATCGAAGGTATCAAGTATTATCTTCTTTGTAATTTTTGTCTTTCATTTGATCTTGTAAAAAATACTCGCATCAATAAGAATATCCTTGTGACCACGTGTATAACTTTACTTTACTTTTACTTTTAATATTTATGATGATTTGTAATATTTAAATTCAAGTTAAAATGTAATATTCAAACTCGATTTTGAATTCAAATTCTTAACCTGAAAACTAATGTTATTGATGTAGAGTGTTAATTGCAGCTTGTTGGCAATGAGTTTAAAATTCATACTTAAATTTTTATTTTAGTTCAAATTCTTCCCAATTTTTTTAAATGCAAAAAGATCACCTTGAAATATATAACACTGAAAATGATAAAGTAAATCTAAATCATCACATCAAGATAAATCTCAATCACGTTTCCCTTTGAATTTAAAAGGTCAAAATTCCCCACTTTTTAGATGCATGCTGATGCAAATTCACATATCACTCTACCCTTTCATGTTGTAATTATTTGGAAAGTTATATGAGTGTCATGAGATGTGGCCACCCATGCTTTCATCTAGAACAAATGCCAGAAGGGAAGTTGGAGTGAGACTGCAGCGCCGCAGGGAGATGTGGCCACCCATGCGCTCAGTGAGAGGCAGATGTTCTCCCAAAAATCTGAAATCTCATATACGAAGCACCAAGCACCAACTGAATACCCCGACTTCACCCCACTATAAAACACAAGGTGCTAAAAGCATAGGATCTTCGAAGATCAGTCTCCACTTCTTGAGAGTTTCTAGAATCAATCACCATACATGTTTGACAGAAATCCACTTTTTGTTATCAAATATTAAAGCATTTCTACGTTTCTACATGCTCCAAATAATAGCAGCACAAACTACATTTAATGCTGAATGTTTTTATGACGGACAATAGAAAATTACTCCTCGGTCCAGAAATAACTAATTTGGTTTGTATAGATTCGAATGTATTTATACACTAAAATGCGTATATATACATTTGAATTTAGCCAAACCCAAGTCAGTTTTTCCTAGACGGAAGGAGTATGATATATGTCCCAGTTGCTAATGAATAAAGTCTCGATCTGCCATTAAAATGACACTCCAAAATACTACTCACCTGGTTTCAAAATAAGCTTTGTTTAGATACACATGCATCTAGGCACTAAAATACATTTAGATATATCCGAATCTAGATAAAAACTATGTCATTTATTTTAGGATAGAGGGAGTACTAGAGCATTAAGGATTGAAATACTATGAGCTTTGAGAGCGAATGGAAATTTTGTGATAAGTAACGCAGGATCAGAGCATCTCCGCGCTCACCAAGTGGCACCCTCAAGGCCTTTGGGGAGCACCGGACACAAAGTCGCGAGCCCCGTGGGCATGTTTGGTCCGCCGCGGCCCAATAGGGTGTCCGGTGTTCCCACTCCACCCCCGTGCCATCGGGCGTCATCTGGGTGCGCCAGACCTAATACACGCGTCGCGTGGGTTAGCACTGGCAGCGACCAAACCCCCAATTTCATCTCTCCTCCCCTCTTTCCGTCTCCCATCCCCGCCAAATCGCCGGTCATCCCGCCGCCCGTTCGACGCCGATTGACCGCCCGTCCCTCCCGCCCTACCACTTCCTAACATTCAGAAGCGCCTACCACCTCAAGCCTTATCCGGTGTTCGTCGGGCAACCAAGCGCTCGCGACGACCTCGCGTGCTCACCTCGTCCAGAAGGCGCTCAACGGTTTGCCTAGGTACATTTGTTTGCAGTTTTCCGCGTGCCCATGAGAACAATAGAACTTTATTTTATTTAGTTGTATCAATTTATTGTTTAGAGCTCTATTTTTAGTTGTTCGGACTGTGTTTGTAATAAGGTTGAGAATCTATGTGTTTAACTATTTATATTTGTATTACAAAATGATATAAAAATTAGAAAATCATATTAGAATTTATACAGGGAGCACGGCCAGGGAGCGCCGCTGGTTCACGCCGGCGCCCAAAAGCGAGCGATCCGGATGCTGATTGGGACGGCTGGGATGCTCTTAGTGCTGTCTCCAAAAAAAACTATGGTCGCGAACGAGGAATCCTGGTTTCTGTATCACGAAGTACTACATCGGCAAGGCCAAAATATCTCGTCCATCAACCTCTCACAGCCCAAAACGCACAGGATCTTCTGCGGCTAAGGTGACGTGCAGAAGAGAAAAAATGAACCCAGAAATGTGGAACGCCCCGCTGAAACAATATGCAGGTTCAAACACAGGCGACGCCTCCACTGAGCATTCACTTTTCTTCGCACCGTCCACAAACGCGACGCGCACGCCCCGGTTCCTCCATCTGCCGCGCAGCGCCTACGCCAGCATACCACTCAGAATTGTCCACGCGTTCTCCACCCGTTGGCCATCGTGGCCCGGTCCCTAGGCAACGGTCGCCACGACAGCCTCGGGCCCAGCCGACATCGAGGGCCCCGCCTTCCGGCGACTCGACGCGCGAAGCGCAGCACCGTGCACCCCAAGTCGGTTTCGCCTCCGGCCCGGCTATATATTCCTGCGCGGATCTCCCACTGCTTCGTTTTCAAATCGATCCAAAGCATTTCTGGCACTCTCTAGCGTACTCTGTTTATCTTGCCAACACCAGCTACAAAAGGAGAGAGGTCCAGAGAGAGGGGCGAGGCATATGGAGGTGGAGCGGCTCGCGTCCATGGCGCCGGGGCTGGGCGTCGACGGGTACTTCACGGAGGCCGACTTGGCGGCGGCAGACCAGCTGGTGCAGCTGAGCTTCAGCGGGGGCCCAGAGGCGGCGTCCCCGACGTCGTCCTCGCTGTCGGCGAGGTCGGTGAACAACACCGAGGCCGCGACAGGGAGGGAAGGCGATCACGACGGTGGGGCGGTGGACAAGAGGGCGAGGAAGCGGTACCGACGGGTGGCCGAGCTCTACCACGCCACGAGGCCGGTCAAGCGCGGCGCCGCCGCCGCCGCCGGCAACAAGCGGAGGAGAGAGGAGGGAGACCGGAGAGATCAGCATCGATCGGGCTAGCTGGGTCTTCGTGTAAATACTTCGTTTTGTATGGTGTTCACTCTTATTTTGCATTTGCGTTTTCTTATCGGGTAGGGTGATGAACCACAAGAATGTAATGGATCGTGGAGGAAGACAAAGTGAAGTGCGAACTTTGTACAGAGTTTTTTTTTTAATTATGAATTTGGGTTTGGACGGTGATGAACCACAAGAATGTAATGGATCAGTTAAAGATCTATCCTCTCTCATTCGCAAAAAAAAAAAAAAAAAGATCTATCCTCTCGCACAAGTAGTATGGAGTTCTTTCCTTGTGTACATTTTATTTCGTGGATCTCTACGCAGGGAAGACTTGCTTGCTTCTGGAACGTTCTGGCGTGCTGGTCTAGACGAACGACGCCTTCGTTTCGGCTGCGACCAGACCAAGCACGCGGCGGCCGTACTACCCTTGGTTTGCAAGTAAAATAAGCGAGCGTACTATTGCGCTGCACACGGATTGCTTAACGGCTAATTAATCCGGGGACGGGCCATGCGTAGCCGCCGATAAGACAGGGCCTCCCTCCGTTTAGAAATATAAAACGTTTTAGTTTCATGAACCAAATGGACATAAATATCATGTAATGTATAGGTTCGTAGAGTTTTAGAGTAAACCTATACAGATACATTTATTTTTACAAAGTTAAACTGTTTTATATTTCTGAACAGAGGAAGTATTTTACGACGCAAAGTGGCTGACACAAACTAAGCAAACTCCAACAAGACCGCTGTGATCACGGTCACGGCCGGCGCCTTTGGGCTTGGTTCACCAAAGGTTGCGCCGATGCGTCCTCTCCATGTGCTCCGGATGCAAAATCTTCCATGACGCTTTATATTAGTCTTGTTGCTGTTTCGATCTGTCTATGTGAGGCCTGTGTCGATTTTACTACCTTTTCAGGCAAAAACATGCAGCTTTTCTTAGTTTTTCGTGTTTGAACTGGCCTTTTTAGCCTGTACTGAAATCTGTCCGGTTTCATTGAAGAAATGGAACGGGGCCTCGCTCCCCTCAAAGGGGCCCTTTCAATCAAAAAAATCTTCCATGACATCGAAATTAAGAAGCTGTGTGAAACGACGAGATGAAGTTAGTAGTCAAAAGACTTTTCAAAAGATCGACCACATGCACCACGAATTTGATAATTTTAAAAAACTCCAAACATAACCACGAAATGGAAGATCAATAGTTAACTAAACAAGAAACCTATAGCGGGAATGGATCACATCGTTGGAGCGCATCATAGATTTATCTGAAATTCAAGCATTTGTTGAGTAAACTAGAAGCAATTAGTGAAAGAGATTAAAGAAGGTGAGTATAACAAACCATCTGGAAAACGCTAAGTGCAGCTCCGTCGAACGCACGCTCTTTCGGCTTGAACGAGCCCGTTTCCATGAAAACACTCGGTTCAAGCGTTCCTCTAAGGCCAGGCGCCAAAGAGATTTAAGTTTCGTACTGGTCAAAACTGTCTCACCTTGCACGCAAGCAAACCCTGAATTTTTTCCCTTCTAGGCACGATGGGGTATACTGGAGATGTTGGCAATGATGTATCCAATAAACGTACGAAATATTATTTTTAAATATTTTGTATTATGAGCTACATGTCATTTTTGTGTGGCTCGCAATATAAGTAATTACGGGTTCTAATTTTACATGGTTGTAGAAAACAACATTGATTATGTCCATAATTTATTTTCAGATTTTTATAAATTATAATATAATTTCTGGATTTATTTAAATAAATGGAGCACCGGAACTCAGGAGCCGAAGACACTTTTGGCAACCACGCCCTTGTCATGTTTTCATAACCACACGACCCATTAGTATCAGCTTAGTAAGGATCCCTTATACTCAGCGGCGGAGCTACAAGGAAATTTTAGGGCGGGCCATCCCAAAGGAAGTGATACAGTATTGCTGAAAATACTAGCCTGGGCTACTTTTTATAGGCAGTTGTGCAAAATCCTGGGTGGGCCATGGCCCAATTTTAACTCTGTGTAGTTCCGCCAGTGCTTATGCTGACTTGATGTTGAAAACTTATGTTAACGGTGATGACCTGATTTGATACTATGGTATTGATGGGTATTTAATTGCATAATTGTACAATACATGTAACCTTTTTTTTCAATATATGCAAAGTAAATGAAAAGATATAGAAACACACAAATAATCATAGATCTTTTAGATATTCTACAATCTATGATAGACGAAAGTTGAGTCAGAACTTCGAGAAGCAAAAGTTCGGGACCGGTGGATAGCACACGTATCAAAATAATTATATCATATTGGCCGTTGGTTCTAAAACCATTGAAATGCCAGCAAAATGTCATTTCTATGGAATCTCAGCCTGCCGAAAGTGCATAAGGACATGCATTTCCAACATATTATTGAAGAAAAAAAGGACATGGCATCAACATTGAAAGAATTAACCACTTGTTTCAACTATGATAGAACTTTTACAAACTCACTTTGGCTTGCACATTATAGTACAGACGCACCAGACTGATAAAGACCCCCAAATTCCATGCTCTGGGCTTTGGGGAGGCCGTACCCATGATACATACCGACACGACCTCACGGTCCATAGACTGGCGGTCGTACTGCGGGTAGACAGGAGAGGATCACTGACTCATCATTTCTGCTTCCGAACAATCAGCTGCGGGAAGTCATTCCTGGTGACCTCCAAATCAGCCAGTGACTTCATCAACAGTACACCAAAATCATACAAGTGTATGGCCACGGAACTCTGTGTGGACACAGTTCCGTCCCTATCAAGTCCTACCATAATGGGTAGGGACCCCATAGCCATACCGACATGGCCATGGATATATAAGTTCTACCCCTTCGAGGGGAGAAGGCCAAACAGAGAAGCAATCAAGCAACCCGCCACTCTTCATCATCGACACACAATCAGTTCACATTCACTTCCACCGGAGAAACCACCGGAGCTACAAGAGACCGTCGTAGGCTTGTAGCTCCTCCACCAGTCTTAGAGCATTCCATTCCATTTCCACCATATTGTAGACTCTCTCTACCTGAGAAAGGGAGAGACGTAGCAGGCCGACTTTAGCCTAGCCGACCAATCCACCACTCACCATAGTATCTCTCCCTTAAGAAAGGAGAGGCTTAGCAGACGAGCTTTAGTCTAGTCGTCCATCCCACCATCATACCACCTTGAGTACTTCACACACTTGATTATACAGTCGCACCAGGATGTAGGGATTTTACCGCAGACTTTACCTGGGGCCTGAACTTGTATACATCTTGTGTGCATGAGGTTATTAACCCATCTGATCAGAATCACAAGCCCCAACCTACATAAAAATATACGATCAGGAATCGAAACCCTGACAGACTAAAAGTCACATTCAACATAGAATAAAATTATTTAATAAGTATTTGTTCTTTGCACAAAGGTAAACTAACATGAATAAGTTACCTACTACATCTATGTTTTGGATTGCTTCTCCTTGTGCTTCCTTCTTCTGTAACATCCCAATTTCAGCAACCCTGATTAGATATCAAGAATGAAAAAATCAGGGGGCATAAAAACAATTTCTTGTTTAGTGACGAAGTGATTGCTTGATGTTTGTTTGTGCATATGCATCTGAAGGTGTAGCAGCTAATATACTCCTTGCCTCACCCTCAGTTGACAAAAGCTATTTCCCAAAAACTGTCTTGGCTCATTTTACATTTTCTCAAATGTTCTGGCATTTCAAAACTTGACCCAAGGTTCCTTTGCAACACTAATTATTTTAATAGCTTCTATTTACCAAAACTATGGAGAGGTATATACTATAATCTCCTTATATTTTCAAGAAAGAACTTTCAACTACTCTTACCTCTAGGTTTTCTAAAACCTTTCTATAAAGCTTTTGAATTCTACTCTTGGTAGAGATACCATGGACTCTCACAATATTCAAACTCCAAGCCTTCAAAATAACCATCTTTACCTCAAGCTAGGCTTGATGGTAACCATAGTAGTAGGTTTGTTTGGCTTGGAAGATGAATTGCCTTGATCTGTTGTTTGATGAATTGCCTTGATCTCCTTTTTGAATTGTTTGCCTAACAACTAGAGTGAGATACCCTAGGATCTCATCATCCAGCATATAGCTAATACAATAATATATACTCTAACCAAGTTAACCAAGCTTGATCTGAACTCTAGTCCCTATAGTGCCCATCTAAACCCTTAACCAGATGACTTCTGAAATTATCCTCTTCTAGAAGATTCCAAGTCAATGAAGACCAATATCAAGCATGGATCCTCTCTACTCAATCTACACTTCAACATCATCCACTTGATGATGCTTTTGGTACCTTGAAACCAATCAAAAACATCCCCTCTTATGTTCTAGTAAAAAACTCCAAATCTACCAAATTTGGCCAAGTCTTGAAATGTTATCAATATTCCATATTTGGGTCTCCATCAATTCCAACCCTTGTGAATTTTTGGAAATGCACTTGAACCATCTTGTAGACCATCTTAAGGAATACCAATTCCTACTCTTGCCCTTGGAAATAACATCCTTTAACCTACTTGTTCTTGATGGTCTTGCAGGCAAGAAAGTAATATTTCCCGCAAATCTTATCAACATGCCTACTTTGGAAGAAGATCACATCTTCGTACTATCTTGTTTTTACCAAATCTTTGCATGTTTGTGCTCTACTAGTGAAGTTCTATCTAGCCCTACTTCACTTGTTTAAATTGTAGCTTTGTGCGTCCAAAAGCCCCATGGTTTTGAAGGCTACTTGATAATCTGCTATGGCACCCTTATTTTATTCAGAGTTTGCCATCAATGCTTGGAGATCTCAATCATTATCAACCCCAAACCTCTGTACCTTCATGATCTACATCACTTGTACTATCCATCCATATATCCCATAACCCAAGGTGAGCTATGAGCTCCAAGATCCAACAAGGTTTTGAAGGTATGAAAATAATAATGCCTAAGATCCTTTATCCCTTGTTTCCTTTCCATATCAAGTTAGATTTCCAAAACCCAATGTTGCAAATGGTAGACACAAAATGTGGGCACCATCTAAATTGTATATAAAAATTTATCAAATAATATCCATAATTCTTTTGACCCAAAAACAATTAGATTCCTTTAATTAACAAAAATCTCAACACTCCTACAAAGGAAAGTTTGTTTTTCTCCAAAGCACCTTGTCAAATTTAGGCACATTTGAGGCCTATGTACCATACCCTACCTTCCCACTTCAAAAATAAATAGTTTTGAAGAGTTTCAACAATTATTTTTGCTTATTTTCTTAAATGGCCGAAATGAGAAAATAATTACTTTAAATACTTTTATGCCTCAATAAATTATTAGACAATTCTCCAATGTTTGAATTAATGTTTGGGATCATCTCAGATCAAAATACCACCTTGGACAATTCAAAAAATATCAGATCAAATCCTGAAAACCAATTCAGCACCTCTTTTAAAAACTGTTATAAAGAGGATCTCTAATATTCATAAAATTCTCAAATAATTCCCTAGGGTGTATCATGACCTACATCATCTACCAGCATCACTATATCATATTTCCAGGAAAAAATATATTAGACTTTGCTTCATGATCATCATCATGTCAAAAATTAGCCATCTTGCAAAACCATTAACTAAACCCCTCCAACCCTCCTCAAATCTTGTCAAATACTCCTTGCCAGCACTAGAAACAACCCCTGGTCGAGCTGCACTGTAGCATTACAGTGCCCCATCCCTCTCTCTTGTCCTTTTGTCTTTGGATAAACGGGAGACATTAGACTTGCCACTTCTTGCTCTTCTTAATTGCTTGATGCTACACCCACACTACCTCTCTTCCCCTAGGCACGACCAGAACCCCACTCCCCTCTCTCCATCACCCCTAGTAGCCAATGGGCAGCCCCTGGACTATGTCCTAGCTCACAAATAAGCTTAGTTCACCATGAACCGATCCATCTCGGGTTAAATATGCCAAAGGCCAGGAAACCCTCCTACCTGGCTCATTTCCACTCTCCTACCTCTCCTCTCTCGCTCCACCAGAGCCTAGATCCATCCTGAGTACTGCAGCCCCAAGGAGAAGAGGAGAGAACTCCTTCGGGTTGCTAGGGAGAAGAGGAACCTACTGAGGCTCCCCTGCTTAGGTCTTCCTCTTTCCACTCGCAGCAGGACGCCTTCGTGCAGATCAAACCCCTCCTAGAAGCTCACTGCCCCTATCTCCCTATAGGCAACAAAAAAGGAGGATGGACTACTCTCGGCCATAAGCATGCATGGCAGGTTCTTCCTCAATCCCAACTCCCCATGTCCTCTTTGCATGCATGTATGACCACCACTAATCCCTTCTAGCTAACCTTCCCCCTCCCACCCTACTCAGGAGCGTCCAAAGTAGCGTTGCCTGCAAGCTTCTGAAACTTCCTCTCGGGCACATGCGTGCAAGACTTCGCCCGATGCTAAAAGGACCTTGTCGCCCATCATTCTGCTCCCCTTCGTACACCGCACCGCCCTAGCTTGTTGCTGCCGCTTGGAAGGCCCTCCGGTGAGCCCTGTCGCCCCTCCCGAATCTTTGCTAGTGTTTCATACCGTCATGGTCGAACAAAAGAAGAAGACAAGTTGGGGGCCGTCGATGTCCCCTTAATCAGACAGCCCCAATCAAGTGATACCTATTCAGCCTCCCGGTCTCACTGACCGGTGGGCTCCACTGCGGGTATTTCAAACCCGCCACTCCCGTGTGTGGCAGCGTCCTGATGGGTCGGCCCAGTGTCTATGCGGTCTAACTGGGCCAGTTTCGGCATGCCCCCTTTTTCTTTTAAACATATTTCCCCGGATCTGTTTATTACCTGCTTGGTTTAATTCATTTTGAAAATGAAAATCTACCCGAATCGCCTAGATCTAATTTTTATACTACTATCCTTTGTTTTGGCTAACATACAACACCAGAAAATTGGCAAAATATTATTGGTACAAATTCTGAGAATTAATATACCACATAGTGTCATTTTCAGTATATAAATTCCCTAGGGAGATACACACCTCCAAATAGATTAAACCCAACTTCCTCAAGAGATATTAGTATTACCTATCTAGTGGAATTAATCTCCTACTAAGTTGAGCTATAGTTTGACTATAAACAAAATGGCAAAACAAGACCCTTTTGACTTTAGAAATTTCCCTAGGCCAAAACATGAAATGAATTTACCTAGTAAATCAAGATATATCAAAACCAAGGAGTTCAAGAATTTTTAAGCTTCTGAATATTTTTAGTGAATTTAAACCTTCTGTATGTGGTATTATCACTAGATAGATCATTTCAGAAGCTTAGTAACTCCAAAAATGATGATTCCAATTTCTAATGGAAGGTATTTGTAATACCTATCCATTTTTATTTGTCTCATACCATTTAGACTTGTACAATAAATTTTGTTAAAAAGACAAATTGACTATTGAACTAACTTTGGTAATTTCCCAAGGGAATTTTGTTAATTATTTTGAGGTGATTCCAACTCTCAAAAGTCACAAACTCTATGTTATACAACATCCACTGATCACAAATTTAGTAGAGCTACAGATATTTTATGGTGAATTATTCAGCTAAACTAGGGGGTTTTCCACTAAAATAATCATAATTAATTAAAGAAGATTGATAAAATCATGAAACCACTTTTGGTGGCCTTGTTATTTCAATACCTATCTATTGATATCATTTTTGTATATTGACCTCATACATACCCAAGCCTTTTTTCTAAATCCCTTTATTAAGTGGTATTTGATAATTAAATCGCAGAAGAAGTTCCGCAAATGCTATTCCATTATTTCCCATTCCAACCCAAACTCAAATCTATCAAAACCTACTGAAGTGAATAATGTGCTATATGGTGTTTTATGCATTGCATTGGTGCTTATATGCTTTGTTTTGATTGTGGCCTTGTTTGCTTTCATGTATGATTCTTCACGATGATAGTTGCGATTATATCAAAGGCAGAAGAAGATGGTTATTATTTTTGGTTATTATGGTATTCTAAGAAGAATTTCAGGGACATATATTGCCAGTTTGCTGATTCATGGCTCAATGCACGGCGCCTAGAAAAGTGCTGGTGCGGTGTTGATGTAGAGCTCGTTGGGAACCCCAAGAGGAAGGTATGATGAGCATAGCAGCAAGTTTCCCTCAGTATGAAACCAAGGTTTAATCAAACAAGTAGGAGCAAGGAAACGCCCCAAAGGTGTTACTAGCTGAGCTTTGGCGGGGCGCACTACCGGTGCTAGTAGCAACGTGGAGACCTGCAGAACACAACCACAGAACTTTGTCCCCAACTTGCGATGAGGTTGTCAATCTCACCGTGTTTTGCGGAAAACAAAGGATTAAAAGTATCGAATGGAAAGAAGTAAAAGTTTGCAGAAAGTAAACACAAAGCAGTAAAACATTGTAGATTGTATGTAAAAGACAAGGACCGGGATCCATAGTTCACTAGAGGTGGCTCTCCTTAAGATAGATAACATGCTGGGTGAACAAATTACAACGGGGCAATTGACAAACATCGAGAAAGCAATACATGCATATACTAATCATCTTGACTCCTTTGAGATTCGATTGGGCATTACAACATTATACATAGACCGCCACCCAACTGCATCTATGACTAATAATCCACCTTCAGGTTATCATCCGAACCCCCTCCAGTATTAAGTTGCAAGCAACAGATTATTGCTTTACGAACTGTGTGTAAAGTAAACAATATGATTGTCCTATGAACAAAGGATTGTTGTTTTCTCCCTAGTAGCAACATCACATCTAGTACCTTAGAGATTTCTGTCACTTCCCCAGATTACCAGAGGCATGAACCCATTATCGAGCATAAATACTAACTCTTGGAGTTGCTAGCATCTACTTGGCCAAGATAGCTACTAACAACGGAAAGCATGCAAGATCACAAATAACAAATACATGATAGAATCAATAATGAATCTGAAATAGCATCTCAATATCCATCGGATCCCCGCAAACACAACATGTAGAATTACAAATAGATGATCTTGATCATGAACGGAGCTCACAAGATCTAAACATGAAAGCACAAAGGAGGAGAACCAGTCATCTAGCTATTACATGGATCCGTAGTCCAAGGATGAACTACTCACACATCACACCGGAGGCCTGCATGGTGATGAAGAAGGCCTCGAGGGTGAATTCCCCTCTCCGGCAGGGTGCTGGGAAGAGCTTCAGATCCCTCCCGATCTAGGGATGGAGATGACGGTGGCTACAGACTCTTTCGTGGATTTTTGATCGGGCCCTTAGGGTTTTCGTCCCGAGGGCATCTTATAGTCGGAAGGGGGGCTGAGGGGTGGCAGGGGCCACCACACCACCCCCTGGCGCGGGCCAAGCCTGGCCGCGTGGCCAGGTGGTGTGGCCGGCCTCTGGCCCCTCTCTGTCTCGTACTCTGACATCGGATGCCTTCCGAAAAATAGGCACTTTGGCTTTTGTCCCGTCCAATTCTGAGAATATTCATTTTCTGACATTCCTGGAACCAAAAACAGCAGAAAACAGGCAGCTGGCACTGTGGCTCTTGTTAATAGGTTAGTCCAAGAAATCATATGAAAAGTACTCCAAAGTGTGGACAAAACACAAGAAAGTGGATAAAACTAAGCATGGAACATAAAAAATTATAGATACATTTGCAATGTATCAACATCCCCAAGCTTCACTCCTGCTTGTCCTCGAGTAGGTAAGTGATAAAAAGAAAGAATAATTTTTGAGGTGACATGCACCATCAAAGACTTGATCAAAGTATTTGTAAAACATTCAAAGCTGGGATCATAGTACTTCAATCATAACATGAAAGACAAAGTTCTAGCAATAGGACAAAGAAACTATGATGCAACATGAAAAGGCACAAACAAAAGATTCATGAATAACAATGGTTTGCGAGACGTTTGTTTGTTTCACATAAAGAAAACATAGCATAATAGTATTCAGCTTGTCCCTCATAGAGTAGCAAATATAAATGCATAGGACACCTTCAAAGTTCATAAGAGTGACGAGATACAAATAGTTTAAAACAAGCAATATCAAGTTATGCATCAACCAACTAGTCTTGGGACAATGCACATAGAACTAAGAATGGCCACTATGCTCTCAAAGTAGGTGCATAAAGGTAGAAGGTGGACACTCAATATAATGGTGGAAGAAAGGCCTTTGTAAAAGGAAGTAGGGATTCAAGTCTTATAAAGAGCTTCCAAAAATTATGGTACTTATAGCTTTCAGCTCTCATTGCCCCTATCATAAGAATCTTTAAGGTGATTAAGGTTAAAGTGACACAACTAAGAGGATATGCTTGACAAGTTATAAACCGAAATCTCATGCCCCTTACTTACGAAGACCGATCCTCATGCTACTCAACTTCAGTCACGAGTAAGCTCTTGTCATTGGAAGTACATGTGTATCATTAAGAACCGCCAACGGGGTACCCCTTGCACATGATATGGGAGCATTCCCATAATCAAAATGACAAGGCAAGCAGACAATGAGCATCTCAGCGATCTTTTTATTTGCTATTTGCATAGGTTTTTATTGAGGATGCTTCATAGAGTGCTCATTATGGTGATGCTGCAAGTTTCCACCATGATTAGGCATGGCTTAGGCTAGCGGCCCAAGCGTTTCTCTAACACACATACAAACTCCATGATCTTACAAGTTCCACTTTTATTTCACACCGCCGGGATCCGTAAGCAAAAGAACATGATATCAACGGGGTACAAAGTACAAGTGCAATGTTGAAAGCGTTCCCCGTGAAACATGGTTCTGCTAATTTCAACTTATAAAACGCAAGAATATACGCAACAAAGGACCCAATGGTTCAAGTTTATTAGATGCAAAAAAGTAAAGTGTGCCATCAAGTTCGTGAGAGCTTTAATCACTAGTTTTCTCATAACAAGTTTAATTTGGAAGGTAAACAAAAGCATGAATATACTTGGAATAGCATAAGCTAGTAGGTAGGTATGGTGGACTCTTTGGAATAACTTGGTTTAGGTAGTTGGATGCATGAGTGGAACTCATACTTTGTTGTGGAGGCTAGCAAAAGACTGGGAGCGACAAACTAAGAGAGCAATGATGGCCATAATCATGCAGAGCGACAAAACATCATTGACCAAAGCATAAAGTGATACTACAAGTTGAAAACTAAAGAATCATAAAGGCTATGGTGACTTGAGATAGTCATAACATGGTGTGAGCATGCGCCAAGTCCACCCAAATAAAGCATCAAAGGAGAATACCACTATACTATGCTTTAATATGCTAAAACAACGCATGATTCATCCAAGGCACATTAAGCAATCTCAATTGTTTATAACAAGTCATGCTACAACAAAGAATACTAAGCATAAAACCAAAACAATATCAAGCATGGCATGACAGAGCATAGACCACAGTCAAAAACAAGCTCTTTTTACCACATAAGTATGAACTCTCCTACTCTTTTCCAAACCAAACCAAACTATTTGCAAACCAATGTATGAAAGAGGGGGTCCAACCAATTTATTTAGCAAACTAAGAAAACCAAAGCAAGCGAAAACGAAAAATAAGATGCTCCAAGAACAACACAACTGTGCATGAAACAATAAAAATGAAGCGTTTGGAAGAAACCTGGGATTTTTATTGATGAAGAAGGGGATGCCTTGGGCATCCCCAAGCTTTGACGCTTGTACTTCTTGGATATTTCTTGGGGTGACACACGTGGCATCCCCAAGATTGAGCTTTAGTCCATCCTTCATCTCATTACTCATTCCTTCCATACACCTAAAATTTTTCCTTCATACAAAACTTCACACAATCTTTATTAGCAACATTAGTGCACTCAAGATAAATAAGTCTTAAGGTTCAGTTATAACACCAACTAAACTTCCATTAGAACACTAGCTACTGTAGCACTCCCTCAAACAGCTCAATTCCCCAAAAGAACTCAAAAAGGAACCAGCAAGAAGCAAATGCAGAAAATGGCAGAAATCTATCAAAACAGACGAGTAGGTAAAGACGAATTTGTTCGAAGACCTTCTGTTGCTCAAATAAAAAAGTGTTGAACTAACAAAAGTTAGATAACAACGTGGGTCAGAAGCACAAAAATTCACGCCTCAAAAATACGTTCAGAGAGTTTACATGAGTTTTTACGGTGAAGCATAGAAATCTGTTTCGGGACAACAACTTTCCCAATCATTACTTCTCTCTCATTAGAGGTTAATCTTGGCACAAAAAGCAAATAAAAAGGATAATGAGCGGTTATTACAAAAGTAATAACTTCCAAGACTCATCTAAAACTTTTGGGTTATCTCCCATTAAGTACTTTTCTTTAACGCCTTTAAGTTAGGCATAAGAAGCAAGAAAGAATCAAGTGTTCTCAATTAAAGAAGCATTAAGATCAATACCAGAAATATTTTCAACAAGGCAAGGTATATCATCCAAATAAGTTCTAGAGGATCCTCTCTCAATGCTCTTAGGTTCACTATTCTCATCAAAAGGGTTTGCAGGAACAATCCAATCAAGATTCTTTTCTATGGCATCATGTATTGCTACTAGTTTAAAGGGTATTGGTATCTTAGGTTCCTCCCCATTAGGTTCAGTTTTGTTCATCTTTTCTCGTGTACCAACAACATCTACACATGAGCCTAGCATATTGAAACATTCAAAGACTTTCCTAGCTTCCTTGGCAACATCATAGAACTCCTTAAACAAAGTTTCTAGAATAAACTCCCTCTTTTGAGGGTCCTCAATTTCTTTAAGCTTAAGAAACATTACTTGGATTAAGGGGTTGAGATTAACAAACTTAACTTCTAACATGTGAATTAAAGAAGCTGCAGCAATCTCATAGTTTGGAGCAAGTTCTACAAGGGATCTATCCTCAGTATCCTCATGTTTACTAACATGATTAAAAAATTCTTCAATATTATCTTTCCCAATTATAGAACCACTACCAATTGAAAGGTCTTTCAGGGTGAATTTGGGGATCAGCATGGTGAGCTAAGGAAGAGGTGACAACTAAAGGAGACTTAATTTTTGTGTGTTTCTGATAAAGAAAGCAAACTGGTAAAACTATTTTTTTGTGTGTTTTTGATAACAAAACAAGCAAACATAGGAAAAAGAAACTAAGCAAAACAAAAATAACAAAGTAAAGAGATTGGTTATGAGGGAATCCCCTTGTGAAGATGTCCTTGACTCCCCAGCAACGGCGCCAGAAAAATGCTTGATGGCTCAATGCACGGCGCCCAGAAAAGTGCTGGTGCGGTGTTGATGTAGAGCTCATTGGGAACCCCAAGAGGAAGGTATGATGAGCATAGCAGCAAGTTTCCCTCAGTATGAAACCAAGGTTTCATCGAACCAGTAGGAGCAAGGAAACACCCCAAAGGTGTTACTAGCTGAGCTTTGGCAAGGCGCACTACCGGTGCTAGTAGGAACGTGGAGACCTGCACAACACAACCACAGAACTTTGTCCCCAACTTGCGATGAGGTTGTCTATCTCACCGTGTTTTGCGGAAAACAAAGGATTAAACGTATCGAATGGAAAGAAGTAAAATTTGCAGAAAGTAAACACAAAGCAGTAAAAGATTGTAGATTGTATATAAAAGACAAGGACCGGGATCCATAGTTCACCAGAGGTGGCTCTCCTTAAGATAGATAACATGCTGGGTGAACAAATTATAGCGGGGCAATTGACAAACATCAAGAAAGCAATACATGCATATACTAATCATATTGACTCCTTTGAGATTCGATTGGGCATTACAACATTATACATAGACTGCCATCCAACTGCATCTATGACTAATAATCCACCTTCCGGTTATCATCCGAACCCCCTCCAGTATTAAGTTGCAAGCAACAGATTATTGCTTTATGAACTGCGTATAAAGTAAACAATAAGATTGTTCTATGAACAAAGGATTGTTGTTTTCTCCCTAGTAGCAACAACACATCTAGTACCTTAGAGATTTCTGTCACTTCCCCAGATTACCAGAGGCATGAACCCACTATCGAGCATAAATACTAACTCTTAGAGTTGCTAGCATCTACTTGGCCAATATAGCTACTAACAATGGAAAGCATGCAAGATCACAAATAACAAAGACATGATAGAATCAATAATCAATCTGAAATAGCATCTCAATATCCAGCGGATCCCCGCAAACACAACATGCGGAATTACAAATAGATGATCTTGATCATGAACGGAGCTCACAAGATCTAAACATGAAAGCACAAAGGAGGAGAACCAGCCATCTAGCTACTACATGGATCTGTAGTCCAGGGATGAACTACTCACTCATCACACTAGAGGCTTGCATGGTGATGAAGAAGGCCTCCAGGGTGAATTCCCCTCTCCGGCAGGGTGCCGGGAAGAGCTTCAGATCCCTCCTGATCTAGGGATGGATATGACGGTGGCTACAGACTCTTTCGTGGATTTTTGATCGGGCCCTTAGGGTTTTCGTCCCGAGGGCATCTTATAGGCGGAAGGGGAGGTCGAGGGGGTGCCAGGGGCCACCACACCACCCCCTGGTGCGGGCCAAGCCTGGCCGCGCGGCCAGGTGGTGTGGCCGGCCTCTGGCCCCTCTCCGTCTCGTACTCTGGCATCTGATGACTTTCGGTAAAATAGGCACTTTTGCTTTTGTCCCGTCCAATTCCGAGAATATTTATTTTCTGACTTTCTTGGAACCAAAAACAGCAGAAAACAGGCAGCTGGCACTATGGCTCTTGTTAATAGGTTACTCCAAGAAATCATATGAAAAGTACTCCAAAGTGTGGACTAAACACAAGAAAGTGGATAAAACTAAGCATATAACATCAAAAATTATAGATACATTTGCAATGTATCACTGATCACAAGCAGATCCAGTTTCCTGCTCATAAGCCTTGCCCTACTGCTTTACTTATGATTGTTTTACCTACTGTTTTATGAAAACTGCATTATTTTATTATATGACTATGTATACCTAGTAGTGGCTTGGCTCCTCCAAATCACTATTATTTGGTACTAGTAAGTACAACCCCCTTGATGACGCCTACTTTATCCTAGTATGGTAGATGGTGTATAGCACCATACCCCTTTGGAGACCCTGTTTAGCCGAAGCAAAACTAGAGGATGGGAAGACCCCCGAAAAAGTTTTACAAACTGTTTTATGGAAAAACCTTGATGAGGTTTGACCTACCAAGAGAAGTTTGAGAAAATAAAAAGGGTTTTGTTTTACAAAGAAAATGGAGGAATTTTTTTCGAAAACGTACCCGGTTCTTTGCAGTTTGCTAGAACAATTAACCCGCGCAACCACATTACTCCTAAATGGGAAGGGGTTGGACTAGAAGTTTGTTTTCTCTGGTATAAGTTGTCTCACAACTCGTACAGGAGATTTTGATATCTAGAGGTTGGGCCTTCTCTAGGTCCCTGTAATGTACCTCAGCACCCAATAGAAGGAACAAAGGTTCTACGGGCCTCCATGCGATACTATGAGCCTCTCATTGGAAGCGTACAAAAGCGCTCTGGTTGGTCCACGGTACCCAATGTCCTGGTGTTGACGGGAACAACTCATAGGGTAGGCACTTGTACTGGGGTGGGCATACCAAAGATCTTGATCGATTACTCAACCCACGATCCGTAGGGGTTCAGGGCAGGGTACCCGGATGGTATAGGTAAAGTGTACAACCTCTGCAGAGTGTAAATCTATTCGAATATCCGTGTCTATGGTCATGGACGGTTGGGAAGGTTGCTGTAGAGCGGTGATGGGTTTTATTTCAAAAAGGATTTTGGAAAAAGCAAAGGCTTTGGGTTTTATTTCAAAAAGGATTTCGGAAAAAGCAAAGGCTTTGGAAATGTTTTGACCATGAGATGGTCGGAAAGGAAGGAAAGGAGTTTGGACATGAGATGACCAGAAGGAAGAAACAAATAGGTGACCAAATCCTAGTGTTTTCAAAAACTTGTCAACATGGTTTCCAAAATGTTTTACAAAAGTTTCAACAAAGATATGTAGATACTATATCTACAAGAGAAACTATTTTAGAAAAGAACCTCTCTTGGAGCCCTCCTACTACCACAGCCATAATGCATATCCTCTTATTATTATTGTTCTTTTAAGGTGGTTTGCGAGTACATTCAAAGTACTCACTGGCATTGTCCCTAGCTATTAACTTGGTCAGATCTTGAGAAGAAGGTGTTGTTGACGACTATGCGAGCTAGGCCGTTCTCCTAGTCAGTTGCATGTTGGTTAAGGCATGGCTCGGGCTCTAAGCTTGATGAAGTTCCACTGATGTGGATTGATGTAGCCATAATGGCATTAAGGTGTGACTTGTATCCGCGTAAGTATTGGATGTTTACTTTGATACTTGTCGGTTATGTGCCACGACTGACCAATCATGGGATCGTGGTGGTGTGCATAATAGGGATTCTTGGAGGATTAATCTGGGGGGCCCACAGACTTGGTATCAGAGCCATCCTGACTATAGGAGAACCTTAGTTAGCATGGTCGTTAGACAGGAAAACTATTTTTGGAAACACCGGCTTTTGAAAACTATTTTTCTCAAAGAATTTCAAAAGATTCTACTCCTTATCTCATTCCCCTTTAAATGATCTCAAAAATGATTTCTTCTATCTCTCGTCCAAATTTCAAACCTAGGGATTTCAAATAACTAGGACCTAGAACCCGGTGAAGACAATGAGAATGAGATAAAGAGAAGCAACTACTAGCAAACACAAGGATACTACAAGATTGCCCTACTAGTGGAATCCTCATGAGCAGAAGAAATCAAGAGCTACATTATCATGAAGCATCTGAGGACACGGCGAAGGCTTCATTCGCAAGATAGTGACCCAGACCCCAAATAACGTGACACTTAGGATTAATAGACCTAAGATAGGATTCCCTATATCGCGATTAGTTAACTCCTTGGTCACTATAGTAGGCTGTGTTTGCTTGCCTAAATGCATGATGTGCTGCTTGATGAGTGTTGTTTGCGTTGTTAGGTTAGGAAGAACATTGCGACCCCTCCGCTCTATTCACCTTGAGTGTGTGTTCTGATTTGTTTTGACCTTAGTCAAATGTGACTTGAGGATCGATAACCCACCTAGTAACTCAGGAACCCCCATGTTAGTTGTCGCTAACAAGAACCTAGCCTAACCTTGAGAGTATATGAGAGGACAAGAATCACAAGAACCAGAAGTCTGACATCGTCAAGTGAGAACCACTTGAAGACTGCTCCCTAGTAGGATGGCATACCTCATTAAACTCACTTCTCAAGACTCGGCATCAGTACTGCGCGCCAACACTCATCTGCCAACCATAGTAAGAATCCCATTGAAGCCTGAAATCGACCACCGAAGGATCCCCATTATCCACAGGAAACCACAAGACTGGCTAACCAAGACAAGAAGTGAAGATCTAACTACTCTAACATCTAGTATATTAGAGCGACACTCGAGGACCTCAACTCAAGACCCTAGGAGATACAGTCTTCCTTAGCACCACGCCAACACTTCAAGATGGAAGATCTACACCACTCTTGAAGGACCTTAGTGAAGCTCTAAGGTGGAAAGACTACATCTTTGCCACTCAAATCCCCAAGACTGTTGATGACCCACAAGTATAGGAGGTGTATCGCAGTATTTTCAATAAGTAAGAGTGTCGAACCCAACAAGGAGCAGAAGGTGCTGGCTAGTGGTATGGATCAGGAATTCTCTGCAAATACTTAGCAAACGGATTTTTAGGGGTTTTTGATAATGCAGGGAAATAAAGTACGAGTAAATAAAAGACAATAAGAATAAATGTAGCAAGTGGCCCAATCCTTTATTCAGAAAAGGACAAGTCGGTTGTATTACTTGAGATGACCAAACATTCTCGAGGACACACGGGAATATCGTTAAGTGCTTTCGCTTCATATAGTTGATTAATCTTCTTTAGTTTGCTAAGTGTTGTGTGCGTGAACATGTGCTAATGTACCAACCTTCCTAGGACTAATACATACTTGTGATTATACCCCTTGCAAGAATCCGCAAGTACAAGAAAGTAATCAAGGTAAAAACCAAACCACAGCTTTAAACTCTAAGACCCTGACGTCCCTTGTGCAATGGTTTCCTAACAGGGGTTCAAGTTTCTGTCACTTCGGCAACCCCTACGATTAGTATCCAAATACACAATGCATTCCCCTAGGCCCATATAGGTGAAGTGTCATGTAGTCGATGTTCACATGACACCACTAGAAGAAGTACACCACAACTTAAATATCAAACTATTGAATATTTCTCAACACAATTCCACTACTAACAACATGACTTCTCCCATGTCCTCAAGAACAAAATGGACTACTCACAAGACATCATATGGATCATGATCAGAGATGCAATAATGATGTGTAACAATCTGAACATAAACGATAATTCAATGGTTCACTCAATAGCATCAACTACAAGGAGTAATCAACACCGGGAAAGTTTCCCCTAAGAACTATGCAAGATTCAACCCAATTGTTACAGCGGTATGGAGATGGTGATGATGGTGCTGGTGGAGATGATGGTGGTGATGATGATGATCCCGAGGAAGTCCAGCTTGATGGTGGTGTTGATGGCGATGATCTCCCCTCTCCGGGAAGGAATTCCCCCGGCTGAATTCTGTCTGCCAGAGAGATCTTTCTCTCTCGGTGTTTTCCGCCCTGCAGAGGCGGCGAAATCTTTCTGTGGTCGCTCTGCGAGTCTTAGGGTTTTGGGAGGATAATATACGCCAGAGGGAAGAGCCAGGGGTGGACCAGGGCGGCCACACCACCTGGTGGCGTGGCCTAGGCTGGCCCGCACCAGGGGTTGGTGTGGGCCCCCTATGGCACATCTCAGCCTCCCCTTCTGGCTTCCTTCGTCTTCTGGAAAAATAGGATTTTCCATGTATTTTCCCGGATTTTCTGATCTTCGCGAATTTTGCCTCGAAACAGCACCTTTTCCATCAGAATCCTGACTGCAGCGGTCCATGCTCCAAAAGTCATCAACCATGCAAAAACAGATGAAATAACATAAGTATCATCCCTTAATATGAAATATATCAATGAATAACAGTGAATTATGATATAGAATAGTGATGCCAAATGGACGTATCAACTGTCTAGCTAAAGATTTTTCAGAAAGATTTCCATATCTGATGTTTTTACCAAGCATCAACTCTTGGGTCATCTGAGGATAAAACAACCAAGGAATTTGTGAAGCCCTCTAATACCTTAGCTGAAGACCCACCTGAAGGACCGCAGATTTGCTAACCCCACCCGTTCTAACCTGTTTGGACGGTCCCCAAACTCAACAGACCCAAATAGACTAAGTACGATTAAGGTAACATATGAGCCTTGTAAGACAGAGTTTGCCGACATCATCGGAAGGTTCCAACTCCAGGCGGAAGATTGGCGATAGTCTTCAAAACCTGATCTGACGACTCCAAGAAGGAAAGACTGATGTAACTCTGCACTACCCTAGTCTAATCCTAAAGGGAAAAGACTTAGTATTTCCAACAATATTAGAATAACCATCCGTCAGACGCAACCCTAGAAGCCTTTCCCCTAAAACTGTTAATTAGGATACGGTAAGCCCTAAGGAAACGCCTTGGATCCTTACAGACAAGAAGATCACCCATCGCAATCAGGACCAAAGGCTGCTCAACTCCCCGTGCATCTGATGTCTGCAAGTGCACAGATCGTTTGTATCTACTTTCGAAGTATAGACATCGATCCCACAGGAAGCCCAAAGGTAAGTGTTTATGAGTGAAGTCTTTGTCACACTCAAAGTTGTCATAGGTCTTCAAGTGAATTGACTGCAAGTGTGGAAATAAGAATGGAATTTGGATTAAACTGAATGTATTTAATTAAACTAAAATGTAAACTTCAGGAATAAAAAGCATAAAAGTAAAGAAAATTTTGATTGTTTGTGGTTTTCTGTAGATGATAAAGAAGGCGCGGGGAGATACAGTTCATGGTGATAGTGATTGTGCTAGGTGGATGAATGATAATGTAACAATTATAATCTTATAAATATATGTGTAGGCGAGCAACCCATAATTAGCCGGAACTCTTCTTGGTAGATTTCATCCCAACTTCAATAATCCTGCGAGCCTGTTATCAAAACCATGGTCAGTCACTAGACGATTAAGATCCTTCAGGTTGCTTAGCAATTAATCTCCTTGGATCAGACTAGTGCAATAAGCACAGTGGTTCCTTGTTATCCTCGAGTCAAAATAGTTTCCCATTGATATCCCCCTGTCACTCGGGGGTCTCCGGTCTGCTAGCGAACAAGATCCTATCTATGTAGAACAAAGCATCATGTTGTCTGGGCCCTTAATTGGACAACAAGCATTAGGCATCCCACAAATAGTCAAGCACACATAATATAGTAATTAAAATCAATCACAAACTAATGGAAAATATATGGAGGCACATCACATCTCCCACGCCCAAGGAACTTACTCACACATGACAGAAGAATGCATCATCAATATAATTAAATAAAGGGAATTCTTCTCGATATTACCATGGGGATCCACAATAAGAATAGAAAGGTAATCCAATAGAATTCAAGATAGGAAGAAACAATCTCAAACCCTAATCTTGCAAGGTGAAGATCTCTCTCTCTCTCTCTCTCAAGTACAAGTAATGGCTATGAGGGTGTGATGGTTGGGAGGTCAAAGATCATGGAGCGAGATGAAGAATGTCTTCCCCTTCTTCTCCAGATCTCTTCTTTCTCCTTTCTGGATGGGATGGCGGTTGTTGTGTTATGTTTTCGAGTCTGGCCTCTTCACGAAAGTTGTCCCTTTTGACAAGACGGAGGCGTGACAGCTATATGGCGGGAACTATACCGCCAGAAAATATTCCCGCCATATAGTTGCTCGTTAAAGCTAACATTCCACTTGACCCACATCCTTTCCTACCCCATGGCTTCGAGATTATGCAGGTGGCTGGCCAGAATCGAGTCAAAAGGGTGGTGGTTCCTCGTCGACCAAGGGCACATGAACAATATGCCATTGCGGAAACCCATCCCTTCCCCCTGGTCCAGTTCCTTTTGATTCCAAGATTTCTTTTTCAATGAAGCTCGTGTTGATTTTCGTGATATTCAAGATTGTCCATTTGGCTCTGCATATGTTCAATTGACCAATGTCAGTGACCGCGACCGGTTAATTGCGGCGGGTCCAATCCCCTTCCAGGATGTTGCAATCTCTTTTGGTAGGCACAATGAAGGAATTAACTGGCGTTAGACTCAATTTAACAATGAATGTTGGGCCATGCTCCTGGGTCCTCCACTTGATCACTGGCATACTGAGGACCTGAATGTTGTCTTCTCGGATATTGGTAAAGTGCTGCTCTGGGAAAGGGACCCTGAGCACAAGGGCAGGATCATTGCTAAACTCAGAGTCACTGACCTTTTAGATGTTCCTAAAAGTGTTAGATTCACCATTGGGGACCTTGTGGAAACAGAATCATGGACTTTCTCTATTGAAATTTTAAACAGCAATCTCCTTGGAGGGGGCCCACCTGATGAGGACCCACTACCTGATGATGGTGTTGACCCTCATCCCCTGCCTATGGTGGGACCCATTTTTGGCCCCCCTCCGCCACCACCTCCTCCACAACCTGAAGGGGACATTGGTGGATGGACCAATGGGTTGAGCCTGCTCCTCAACAAAATAATGCTGGCTGGGGGAACTAGAATGATGTCCAAGGACCTGTGTTTGCTGAGGGTGTTGACATGCCTATTGATAACCTGAATTTGCCACCTCAGGAGGCTGTGTGTGTTGTTACTGGTTCAATCCCGGTAGCCAATATTTCATCTGACAATGATAAGGCTTCTGTCCATGGTGCTGAGGATATTGAAATGGAGCAAATAATTGCTAATGCTAACCAGGATGTGGGCATGGGAGAAGGATTGCTTAATATTCTGCAAAATTACCAGGATGATGAGGAGGACAACCACCATGCTAATGAAGGTAATCGACAAGATGACTGGATGATTGAGGACACAAACCTTCTCTCCACCAATGACGCACATATGCAAGTTGGAATGGCCATCATTCCATTTGTCAATTCCTCTGAAGTGTTATCTGCTAGGCAGTCCTTCTCAAAGCAAGGCCTAGAACTATGGGACAGATTCTTTGCTCCACACTTAAATCCCTCACCTGACAAGGGCAAACTGCAATGTGATATCCCTGTAAGTTGGTTTAACTTTATCACCCTCATGCTCATCACTCCTGAAAAATTCAGTTGGGCAAGACACTTTCTTACCTCTCCCCTTTGGGATATTATTAAAGAGCCAATTGCAGAAGAAAATACTTTCACTTTCATTATCCCTGATGAATGTGTTGGACAGATGCCTCCTCACTGTCTGAATGAATCCCCATCAAGCATGATGGTGCCAAATGCTCCTTCAAAGAGGAGGAGGGGTAAAGAGCCAATGGTGGACTCTGAGGTGAGAAGGAGCCCTAGAATTGTGGAACTTAATGGGGGGTTTAAAAGCCATGTGAATTGTTCTGATCCTAATTGTCTCTCTTGCAATCTTGCACCACCTTGTCTCAGTAATAAAGTTGTTAAGAACCTTGCTGATTCATTTCGCAAGGTTAAGGAGGGGGAGCTTGAGAAAAGGTTGCTGAAGAAGAGCAGGATCAATGATTTGATCATCAAGCCACCTAGAAAACCTGGACCAAAGAAGACTGGTTCTGAATCAAACCTTCCAAGCAAGAAGAAAGGTGGTGCTGCTAAATCTTGTGGACAGCAGTCTAAGAAGAAAGCACCTAAATAATGTTGTTAATGTCTACAAAATTCTGTCCTTTTGTGGCTGGATCATTTGCCTTTGGTGTCTGTTATGAGTTGTTAAAGACCTATTTGCTGCTAGCCATGTTTATGAACTCAGTACCCCATGATAGTTTCTATCTTGTTTGTGTGACTACAAACCTTGTGTCACCACAATACTCACTCAACCTGTTTATCAATGAGTAACAATAGAAATTGGAAGATTATGAACTGGAACCTCAGAGGAATTAACTCTGAGAAAAATGGTTGGCATTAAAAAGCAAAATAATGGAATCTGAATGTGATATCATTTGTCTCCAAGAAACCAAGAGATAAAACTTTGATACCAGTTATTTAAAGAAATTCTGTCCAAATAAGTTTGACAGCTTTGACTTCCTACCTTCAATTGGTGCTTCTGGAGGTATCATTATCATATGATGCAGTTCATTATTTAATGGCATCAAAGCTTTTCAAAATGAATTATCCACTTCTGTCACTTGCACCTCACAATTATCCAATGACTCCTGGACTCTTACAAATATCTATGGTCCATGTCAAGCTGATAGGAAAATTGAATTTTTGGACTGGTTTTCCAACATCACTATGCCTGATAATGTAGACTGGCTTGTCTTAGGGGATTTTAATCTTATCAGAAGAGTTACTGATAGAAATAAAAGTGGGGGGGTGTTAATGAAACTATGCTTTTCAATGATGCTATCAGCAACCTGGGACTTATTGAGTTACCACTGAAAGGAAGGAAATTCACTTGGAGTAACATGCAGAAAGATCCACTTCTAGAAAGACTTGATTGGTTCTTTACTTCTAGCTCATGGACAACCAAATACCCTTACACTTTGGTTACCCCCTTATCCAAGCCTACTTCTGATCATCTTCCTTGTGTCATCTATATTGGAACTAACATTCCCAAGGCTCAAATCTTTAGATTTGAAAATTACTGGCTTCACCATTCTGATTTTAAGATGATTGTGCAAAATGCCTAGAATATACCAGTGAATTATCAGGACTTGGAAAAAAGAATATGTGCCAAGTTGAAAAATGTGAGGAGAGGCATCAAGATATGGGCCAAACAGTTACCATGCTTAAGGGACCAAATTGCTAAGGTGAATGACACCATTGATCTTCTGGATCTACTTGAAGAATCTAGAACATTAACCATCAATGAATGGCAACTCAGAGATATCCTGAAATCCCATATTATCTCTCTTCTCCAGAACCAAAACACCTATTGGAAACAAAGAGGAAAAAATAAATGGGTGAAACTTGGGATGAAAACACAAAGTTTTTTCACTCCAAAGCTACCATCAGTTATAGGCACAATTATATCTCAATGATCAAGAATGAAAATGGACAGGAATTTATCAATCACTATGACAAGGCTGATATTCTTTGGAATGACTTCAAAGCAAGAATGGGTACATCTATCAAAACTGAGATGCATTACAACCTAGCAGATTTTTATGGAAATGGAATGACTGATGAGATGAAGAATTCACTTGAAAAACCTTTTCTTGATAAGGAAATTGAGGAGGTTATCTCTGATTTACCAAATAACAAGTCACCTGGGCCTGATGGTTTTAATAATGAATTTATCAAAAGCTGTTGGTCAATCATTGGAAATGATATCAAATTACTGATTCATGATTTCTTAAATGAGAAAGTTTCCCTTGAGAGCATCAACTCATCCTACATTACACTCATTCCTAAAGTCACATGCCCTTCTACCTCTGCTGATTTTAGACCAATCTCCTTATTGAACTGTGTATTCAAAATAATTACCAAACTTCTTGCAAATAGACTGCAATCTGTTATTCTGGAATTGGTGCATAAATATCAATATGGTTTTCTCAATAATAGGTCTATTCAAGATTGCATTGGATGGGCATTTGAATACCTATTCCAATGCCACAAGTCAAAGGAGGAAATTCTAATTCTAAAACTTGATTTTGAGAAGGCATTTGATACAATTGATCACTCTGCAATCATTAATATCCTTAAAGCTAGGGGATTTGGGAGGAAATGGATCAAATGGATAGAAATGATCTTTGAATCTGGAACCTCTGAAATCCTACTAAATGGAGTACCTGGTAAAAAGTTCTATTGCAGGAGAGGTGTGAGACAAGGAGACCCTCTTTCACCATTACTATTTGTTCTTGCTGCAGACCTTCTTCAATCTGTCCTAAATAAGGCCATGCATATGAACCTCCTAACACCACCTATAGAGGGACCACCCAACAGTGATTTCCCTGTTATTCAATATGTTGATGATACATTGGTGGTACTTAAGGTAGATGCTGCTCAATTATTGTGCTTGAAATCACTTCTTCAAACATTTGCAAGTTCCACTGGACTCAAAGTCAACTTTTTGAAATCTAGCATGATGCCAATAAACATATGTAATGATAGGCTAATGCATTTTGCTAGGACAATGAACTGTCAAACTGGTTGCCTCCCTTTCACCTACCTTGGTTTACCACTAGGCATTTCAAAACCATCTATGGAGCACTTTCTACCCATTGTTCAAAGAGTTGAAAGAAGATTATGTGGTATAGCTGATTTCTTGAATTATGGAGGAAAATTGCAACTGGTAAAATCTGTTTTGTCCTCACTTCCTTTATATTTCATGAGTTTTTTGGAGATACCAATTGCCATCAAGGATCAAATTATAAAATACATGAGATATTGTCTATGGAGAAAGAGGACTGAAGATGTATAAGCAAAAGGACAAGCTCTGGTGTCTTGGGATAAAATCTGCCATCCTAAAAATCAGGGGGTCTAGGGGTGCTAAACCTACAGATCCAAAATACTGCCCTCCTTCTAAAAAACTTGGACAAATTCTACAATCACCATGACATCCCTTAGGTTCATCTCATATGGGAAACTTACTACAAAAATGGAAAACTACCTGGAAGAAGCATGGAAGGATCATTCTGGTGGAAATGTCACATCAAATTAATTGATAATTTTAAAGGCATGGCTAAGTGCAATCTGAATTCAGGAAAGTCTGCTTATTTCTGGTCTGACCTTTGGCAAGATGAGTGCTTGATGAATAAATTCCCTCACCTTCTGTCCTATGCTAAGTTTTCAAATATCAGTGTTCATGACTTCTTACATGCTGACTACTTAGAGGATGATTTTCACCTACCACTCTCTCAACAAGCATACTCCGAGTTTATAGTCATGGAAGAAAGATGCCAGGAATTCATGCATACCACTCAGGGGGATACCCATGATAATTGGAACTATATTTGGGGATCAGATAAATTTGAATTAAAAAAGGCCTACTCAGCCATGATTGGATATTCCCCATCACCACCACACTTCTCTTGAGTATGGGCAACCTCCTGCCAAAATAAACACAAGTTCTTCTTCTGGCTGTTGCTTCTAGACAGATTGAATACAAGGAATCTTCTGAAAAGAAAATAGTTCATCCTGCCTGACTAAAATTGTGTAACTTCCAACTGTTACTTGGAAGAATCAGTAAATCATCTATTCTGGGAATGTCCATTTGCAAACAAATGCTGGGACCATATTTACAGAAACAGAGCTGCAAACCTAACAGGATTGGAAGCTATTTCAGACATCAAAGAAAAGTTACACCTACCATTTGCAATGGAGATCATTATCATGACTACCTGGGGTATTTGAATATGCAGAAATGAGAAGATTTTTAATGACAAAAGGCCCACAATTGAAAGATGGAAAGCAATCTTCTATCAAGAAATGAGATGGTTACAATTCAGAATCAAAGGAAAATACAAGGAGAAATTCAAAGCCTGGCTTAACCAGCAATTAGATCAGGGATAGGGTAGATTTTACCCATCTTAGAATGACTTTACTTTACTGTTTTGATCTACCTTAGATCATTTTTCTCATTGTAACATACTCATACCTTATAATAAAAATTGCAGTGGGGATTTTTCCCTACTGTTTCACCTCAAAAAAAAGTATTTATGAAAACTATTTCCTCTCTTACCCTTGGGAATTCTTTCTCTCAAAAAAAATTCATGTTCCTCCAATTCTTACATTACTACATAAAATTTGACACACTTGATCACTTCACTAACTTCCTCATCCTTAATTCTTATAGATGGAGACTCAGTTCAACAAGTTCTACCAGTTGGGCAACGGAGGCCAGCTGATCTTCGAGAGGGATCTTGACGCACTATCGTACTTTGGATGCCCACATCCGGAATTCCTTGGAGCTCAACTTCCTGGACCCCCAGGAGGAGATTTACAAAGGCTAGTCACCGCTGATCTTCAAGGAAGTATAGAAGCACCAATATCCGGGAGGATCTAGTTCTCCGTAAGAGAGAACAACTGGCTAGATGGATTAGCCAGGGCAATGCATGAAGCTCTCGCACGTCTGTGTGCCCTGAGTGTCAACCAAATACAAGGAACCCGCTTTGCTCACTATGCAAGGCGTGACTTAATTGGAATGCCAATGGAGATGCCAAGTCACCCAGAGTTGAAGCGTCAAGTGGAGAACCTCGACTTCCTGCTGTACGACCGACATAAGGAATTGGATAATGCTTGGGAGTTCGCCAACCACAACCTTTCCATTGCCGCCCAGAAGGCCCAGACTTTCTCATTGCTTGTCAAGAATAGTCAGTCTCTTTGCCACCAGCGCGAAAAGAAGGATCGCACCATCGACCGTCTTCGCAAGAAGGTGGCCGGCCTCAAGAAGACCATCAAGGAGCAAGAAGCTCAGCTTGCAGCAAAGGAAGAAGAAGAGGAAGGTGAAGACATCCAGGGAGATATGGACTCTTACCTCAGCAATGATGATGACTTTCTGGAGGAGGATGTCGTGGACTTCTACACCGACGATGATGACTCTGACTTCATCGATGATGAGTAGATGCACTAGAGCACTATCGTAGCATGAGGAGTATCGGTCCCATTGTATCGTAGCTTGCAGAATGGTTCTTAAAACCATCTGTTTTCCTTTGTTGTTGTGGTGTGTGTGTGTGTTTGTATCGTGTGCTTGTTTGAATGAATGAAAAGAAGTTAGTTGCATAACCTGAGTCAAACTCAAAGTTTTAGCTTTGAAACCAAAACCATGAACCATAGAACTTTCCCTCTTACCCCTTTATCTATCTCAATCTTTAGATGACTCATGGAAACCCTGGAGGGAGCAGCTCATCGCAGGACCCGATGCTGCAGATTATGCAGATGCTAGTTGCAGACTGTGAAGCAAGCAGGGCAGAGCGCCAAGCCAACTTAGCAACTCTGCAGGAGATTGCTCAAATGGCCCAAAACAACCAAGGGCATGGAAATCAGGATCATCAAGGATCCAAGCTGAAAAACTTCCAGAATACCAATCCCCCAATCTTTAGCACTTAGGAGAACCCATTAGATGTTGATGACTGGTTGCATACAATGGACAACAATTTAGAAGTAGCCAGAGTTGATGACAACGAAAAAGTTCTATTTGCCACCCACTATTTAGCAGGAGATGCAAGAGCCTGGTGGAACAGCATCCACACGATGAACCATGGTCAAGTGATGACATGGGAAGCCTTCAAAATCAAGTTCAGCCGCACCCACGTGCCGCAGGGACTAGTCACTAGAATGAGGGATGTTTCTAGAGAGTTAAAGCAAGGCAGAATGATTGTAGTGGAGTATCGTGACAGATTCCTGTCGCTTGCCAGGTATGCACCTGATGAGATCAACACGGAGGCCAAGAAGAAGGAGACATTCCTAAACGGACTGCATGATGAGATGCAGACTGTCCTCGTCAACATCCGTTTTGAGGATCTCGAAGAGCTAGTCGACTCTGCCATTCAGATGGAAGGGAAGATTAACCAGGCAAACAACAACCACAAGCGTCATATGATGCACCAAGCTGGATCCAATAGTCACCAGAAGTACCATCCCAACCCGTCTGCAGATTATGCACCGAGGAACAACCGACCCCCAATATCTCGCCCAAGCTACCCCAACCGTAGAGGAGGCAATGTGAAATCCGGAGGGAACAACAACAACCCCGGAAACACGAGCAATTTCAACCGTGCACTTCCCAAGAGCAACAACAACACTGCACCCAGAACTGGAAGCAATGTTGTGCCCGTGGCAGCAAAAGACAAGTCTCAGATCACTTGTTTGGAGTGTGGAGTGAAGGGTCACTATTCTAATGAGTGCCCCAAGAAGATTGCCGCCACTGCCAATGTGAATGCCCCAGCTCAACAACAACGTCGTGTTCAACTAGGAAGGATATTTGCCCCAGGAAACCCTCACAACCGCAACGGCCGTCTCTTCCACATGAACGCCGAAGAAGCCCAAGAAGCGCCAGATGTAGTGCTGGGTATGTTTTCTGTCAACTCAGTTTTAGCAAGAGTGTTGTTTGATTCTGGAGCATCGCACTTATTTGTCACCGAAGAATTTGCATGCACTAGTAAGATTCACCCCACCAACTTGAAGCATGTCATGATAGTTCAAATTCCCGGTTCAACTGCAAAAGCTAGAAAAATTTGCAAAGTTGTGCCTATCAGAATACATGGGATTGCTTTTTATGCTAATCTAATAGTACTGGGAACCAAAGGATTGGAAGTAGTACTAGGAATGGATTGGATGTCAAAGCATAAAGGACTGATAGACTGTGCCAAGAAAGCCATCACCATGACCAGTAGCTCTGGAGTCTCAGTAGAGCATATATCTGAAACCTTACCCCGTCAATTCAAGTGCAACAAGAGTCTAGCCCTACCCACCATTGACCAAGTTAGAGTAGTTTGTGAATACCCCGACGTATTCCTAGATGAATTGCCCGGTATGCCCCCGGATAGGGATATTGAGTTCATTATTGAACTAATCCCCGAAACCGGACCCATAGCCCAGAGACCCTATAGCATGAACCCCTCAGAGTTAGTGGAATTGAAGAAGCAGTTGGATGCTATGTTAGCAATAGGATTGATTCAACCAAGCGCATCGCCATGGAGATCACCAGTGTTATTCGTTGACAAGAAAGATGGAGGCAACCTGTTGTGCACTGATTACAGAAAGCTGAATGATGTCACCATCAAAAACAAGTACCCATTGTCGAAGATAGATGATCTATTTGATCAGTTGACTGGTGCCCAAGTGTTCTCAAAGATTGATCTTAGGACTGGTTATCACCAACTTAAGATTCGTGCAACGGATATTCCGAAGACCGCCTTTACTACTCGTTATGGATTATACGAGTATACGGTCATGTCTTTGGATTAACCAATGCCCCTGCTTATTTCATAAATCTCATGAATAAGATCTTTATGAATTTCCTAGATAAGTTTGTCGTTGTGTTTATCAGCGATATCCTTATCTAATCCAAGTCAGAAGAAGAGCATGAGCAACATCTGAGAATCATCCTGGAAACCCTGAGAGAGCATCGGTTGTATGCCAAGTTCAGCAAATGTGAGTTTTGGCTGAAAGAAGTAGGATTCCTGGGACATATTGTGTTTGCCGAAGGAGTCTCTATTGATCCCACCAAAATTAAAGATGTCGAAGAATGGGAAGCCCCAACCACTCAAACCCAAGTCCGTGCATTTCTCGGATTTGCGGGATATTACCGCAAGTTCATAGAGGGATTTTAGAGCATCGCCAGACCCATGACCCAATTGTTGAAGAAGGACAAGAAGTTTGAATGGACCGACAAATGTGAAGCCAGTTTCCAAGAACTAAAGAAGAGATTGATTTTAGCCCCAATATTGATCATGCTAGATATCAAGAAGCCGTTTGATGTATATTGTGATGCAGCCAACATTGGCCTCGGATGTGTATTGATGCAACAAGGCAAAGTCATCACTTATCTGTCTCGACAACTGAAGCAGCATGAGCAGAACTATCCGACCCATGATCTTGAGTTAGCGGCCGTAGTTTTGGCATTGAAGACATGGCATCATTATCTTATGGGAAATCGATGTGAGATTTACTCATATCACAAGAGCTTGAAGTATATTTTCACTCAGAAGGAGCTGAATATGAGGCAAAGGAGATGGATAGAGTTAATCAAGGATTATGACCTTGACATTCACTATCACCCTGGCAAAGCCAATGTGGTAGCGGATGCTCTTAGCAGATTGTCGTGCAGGCTAAACACCATGATCAAGGAGAAGCAACCAAGTTTGTATGAGGAGTTGGAGCAGTTTAGAACTGAGCTTGTTAGCAAAGGATTTCTAGCTAGCATTGAACTTCAACCCACTTTGATTAGCCAAATCAAGGAAGCCCAGAAGGGAAATGAAAGTATCGACGGAATCAAACGTTGTATTGGTACAGGAAAGGTACCTGGATTCACCGAAGATGAAGAAGGAGTTTTGTGGTACAAAGGAAGTATCTATGTGCTAGCAGATTTGGAGATGAAACAAGTTATCATGCAGGAAGCTCATGATACTCTTTATTCTATCCACCCCGGAGGAACAAAGATGTATCAAGATTTGAAAGAGCAATTTTGGTGGCACAAGATGAAGAGGGAAATCGGAAGCTACATCGCCAAGTGTGATATCTGTTAGAGAGTCAAAGCAGAACATCAGAGACCCGCAGGACTATTGCAACCATTGTAGATTCCGGAATGGAAATGGTATTCTGTCGGAATGGACTTTATCACTGACTTGCCTACTTCTAGTAGGGGAAATGACTCAATCTGGGTCATCGTTGATAGACTATCTAAGGTAGCTCACTTTATACATGTCAAGACAACCTACCAGAGTTCGAAGCTAGTAGAGTTCTACATTGCTAGAAATGTTAGTCTGCATGGAGCCCCCAAGACCATCGTATCGGATCGAGGAACCCAATTTACCTCGAGATTTTAGCAGAAAGTCCAAGAAGGATTGGGAACCAAATTGAACTTCAGCACAGCTTATCACCCACAAACTGATGGACAGACTGAAAGAGTCAACCAAATCCTAGAGGATATGTTGAGAGCTTGTGTGTTAGAGTATGGATCAAAATGGGAAGATTGCCGTCCTTTCGCAAAATTCTCATACAACAATAGTTACCAAGCCAGTTTGCAAATGGCCCCATTTGAGTTCCTATACGGAAGAAAGTGTCGTACCCCTTTGAATTGCTCGCAAGTAGGAGAGAGTCAGATTTTTGGACCTGACATTCTCCGAGAAGCCGAAGAAAAGGTTCACAAAGTCCGTGAGCACCTCAAGACCGCCCAATCCAGACAGAAGAGTTATGCTGGCAAGAGAAGGAGAGACCTGACTTTCAATGTCAGAGATTTCATGTATCTCAAGGTTTCACCATTGAAGAGAACCCAACGCTTTAGTCTGAAAGGAAAGTTAGCCCCCAGATATATCGGACCTTTCAAGATTTTGAATCACCGAGGAGAAGTATCATATCAACTAGAACTGCCCGAAAAGATGTCAGCCATCCATAATGTGTTCCATATCTCGTTACTTCACAAATGCCTAGAAGTGCCGGAGAAGACCGAAGTTTTCAGGAACATCGATCACCGAGCTGTTGATATCAACAAGGATCTGATGTATCGTGAAGTGCCCATCTGTATCTTCGAAGAAGCTTATAGAACCACCAGGACCCGGAGTATCAAATTTCTCAAGATTCAATGGAGCGGACGGGGACGAAGCTTGGGCACGAGAACAACAGCAGCAGGGCTGCACGTGTGGAGGATTTAGGGGAGTAGCACAGCGGCGGTTGGAGAACGAAGGGATTTGTCCAGAAAATGAGTGGAGGACGATAATATAGGAGGGATAAGGGGTGTGGTGGTGGACCCCATGCCTATCGCTGTGTCCGGGAGATGGACACGCGTCGCGTCGACGAGCCGAGGGATGCGAGTCACGCGATGTAACATCCCAAAACTTAATCCAAATTTAATCAAGATCAAATTTACCCAATTTGGGGTTAACAAAAACTTTTCCATTTAAAATAATTAAGCATTCATATGTGTGTGCATTTAAAATAGGAGTTGTTTTGAATTGCCATGTTTGAGTGATCCATTGGTTGTAAGATGATTCTAAGGTGAATTAAACATCATCTAGATCATTCCCAAACAAATCCCAAAGAAAAAGAAATCAAAAAGAATAAAATAAATAAATGGTCATTTGTGCCCATTTAATTAACTAGGACACTTTGGGTGTTCCTAGGACTCAAATGCCAACAGAGACAATTGTGGTTCTTTGCACCCCTTGCTAGTACAAGTAGTGATGTGCCTAGGGCCCACTTTGTGATCTCCCAAAAACATTCAAACTCAAATTTTAAATGACATTTAAAAATTGAATCTAGTGTATGTATCAAGATCACACAAATTCAAAAACCACTCAAATGAACTCCAATTCAAAATCCCAAGCAAATGTAGATGCTCAAGCATAAGTTACACCACTCCACCAAAAATCTTCCAAAAATTCAAATATTTTCTTCATGCGGCCATTTGATCGAACACATTGTGAGCAGAATCAAAATGGCCTAACTTATACTGTTTCTGATCAAATTTGGTCGAGCCATTTAAACCCAATTCAAGTCCTTTGTCTCCCCTAGACCAAACGAAGCCATCAAAGACCTACCGAATGGCCTAGGGCCACAGTTCCACGCCACCCCGACGCCATGCTCGCCGGTCGAGCATGCGCAGCTCGCAGCAGACCGCCAGCCCTTCTCCGCCGCTCCAGGAAGCAAGATGCCACCTCACCGCCACCCACGGTCCACCCCATGGCCGCAGATAGCCCCTAGACCACCCCACAGCCTCGCCGCCCTTTCTCTCTACACGCAGCCAGAGCGCGGCAGAGCGCGATCACCGCCTGCATGCCACAGACCGCGCCTCGACACCAAATCGCACACGCCGCTCCGCCTTGAACCCAGCAACCCGCCAGGCACGGTCGTGCACCGCCGCGCGACCCACAGTCGCCATGATCACCGTCGAGCACCGCCTCTATCTCCTAGAGCGCATGAAGCCCCCGACCGATAACCACCGCCCCTAGCCGCGCCATTGCGCCGTAGCTGACCGCCAGCTGACCGCCCACTGTCCACCTACCTCGCCCACGCTGGTAGCCCTCTGTACCGCCCTCGCCGGAGATGCCAGCCCATACCCGTCGGTCCCCTCGTCGAGCCTATATAAGCAGGCCACCCAGCACCATTTCTTCACACCATCTCACTCCCCACTCTCCACTGACCATTTCCCCTCTCTCACCGGAGCCACTCGAGTAGCACATCGCCAGAATTTCACCGGAGGTAGCCGCTGTAGAGGAGGAGAAGTTGCAGTCGATTTCGTCCACCTCAGCCCCTGCCGCGACTTCGCCTGAGATCTCCGTCGCCGTCCATTTCGTTCGCCCGCCTCACCGCACTAGCTCGAGCCCTGGTATGTCCCCAGTAGACCCCCACCGGCCGTTTAGGGTTTGGTCTCGCCGGCGACAAGTCCGTCGTTGATGACGACTGTGGACCGTCGATCTGTGTTCTAATCGTGTGGCCCAGATCGCCCCATACCGCTTCGGGTTTTATGTTCCGCTGACATGCGGGACCAGCCTGTCAGTCGCCCTCCGTGCCTCTGAGCGTTACTGGGCCGGCCCATTTAATTTCCCGCGCTGACCCAATTAATTCAAATTAGGTTTTTCTATTTAGAATTAAAATCAATTATGTCCCTTAGTTACAAAAACCATTCAAAGAGTTTTACAAATCCAAACGGAGTGATTCCAATTTTGTTGGAAAGGTAATGAAAATCTCTATCCAAGCCCGTTGGATTTAAATCATTTAGAGTTAGAGATCTCTCCTAGTAAAAACAACAAGACAGAAGCATTTGCACATTCAAACATTTTTCTAAAATCAACCATAATAGCTTTTGAGTTGATTCCAACTCTCAAAAATCACATTTAACCATACCTATCTGAATACATAATAATATTAAGGTTTGCATGCAGTGAATTTTGATTAGTACCAAAATAATGCTATGTGGGCATTTCTAGTCACTTTAAATCATTAAATATTAAACTTAAACTTATTAAAGTGTGATACAACATTTAAATCATATTCCCATATGTTAGAATATGTGGTGATGACATGTGTCCACATGGTCCCATATTTTAATTGGAGAATATTAAATCTTAGTTAATTTCAATGAGTAGAAATTACTTTTCTCACATGAAAAGAATGAAGCTAGTTAATTAAAAACCTTGTGATGCTTGTGATGATAATAGATCATCAAATGGTGCCTTAGTGTGCTAAGTAGACTAGTTAAGCTTTTTTTGGTGATTTTGTATCCCGTATGTATTTATAGACGATAGTACCGACCAAGCTTTCGAGGAGGAGGAGTTCTACCAAGAGGAGGAGGAAGAAAACTTCAACCACTGCACTACACAAGGCAAGCCATCATTAACAATGCAAGCTAACCCTTGCAAGCTAGATGACCTAAGTAAACGCATTAGGCATGCTTTGTTTATACCCTTTGACTTATACCTACTCCGAATTCTATTTACAAGCTTTATTTCTTTTACTTCACCCAAAATCCTTTACTTATTTGAAGGTAGCATAAAAAAGTATAAAATTTGACCTATTTAGATAAACTTAGATGTCATTCTATGGCATGATATTGATATTAGCATCCCACATTAGTGAACACTCTTAACTTAGTAGTTTAGAGCTAAATTAAAACTTGAGTCACTTTAGATGGGAATACTTGGTGAAAATGAATTGTGAAAACCTTGGAATGATGAGTCATTCTATTGAGATGTTTTGACAGGTGTTGAGAAACACAACTGGTTTATGATGATGAAAATGTTGAGGCATGAGCCTAAACCCCTTTACAAAACTGATGGTTGGGTTCGGATGCAATACCATTCCAATTTTACCGTACAACTACGATACCTGAATTGGGTAAGGCTTAGCCGGAAGTTTATATGCATTAGTATTAGTTCCCTCACGGGAGAGGTTTGAGCTGAGGCTACCTCTCAATGTTGTCCACCTATGCAGTGCCCAAGATGACAGATGGTCATGGTTGGGAGGCCATGCTCATAGGAGAGGTGCTTATACTAGGATATGTAAAGGAAAGGTTATGTTTGATTATCTACATACTAAGTATGATGATTCAGGGTTATCCCTGACAGATGTATCGAATCTTGTGGTGAAAATGTACCACCTCTGCAGAGTGTCAAACTATTCGAATAGCCGTGTCCGTGGTTAAGGACAGTTGGAGTGGCCATACTATTCCGTTGTCAGATGTTTTCAAAATGACTTATGATATGAATGATGAATCTTGACTTGACCACAATAGGGTTGTGACTATGACACTAGCTTCCCAACTTAAGTGATTCTAGAACTTTATTTTATCTTTCTTTGTTTCTGAACTCAGCTTAGGTTTCAAACTTAACTTTACAAATAAACCTAGAGTTAGCACTTTCCACTAGAACTACCTTATTTGTTAGTGATAGTTTACGAGTAGTTAAAGAGTACTCATGGCTTTTGTCCCTGGTTATTATTATGGCCAGACTGAAGAAAATATGCCCTGAGAGGCAATAATAAAGTTGTTATTATGTATTCCTTGTATATGATAGATGTTTATTTTGCATGCTATAATTGTATTGATAGGAAACATCAATACATGTGTGTTTAATAAACAAAAAGGGTTCCTAGTTATGCCTCTCTTATAGACTAGCTTGTTGATTAACAAGATGATCAAAGTGACCTGATCATGGACATTGGATGTTGTTAATAACAAGGTCACAGCATTTGTGAAATGATGTGATGAACATTCATCCGAAGTATAGCATTACAATCAAGTCATTATGTTTATATTGCTATAACATTATACAAAGTAGTCTTAGTCCTTAGACCATGAGATCATGTTAATTGCTAACACCGGAAGAGTATCTTGATAACATCAAACGTCACACCGTAACAGGGTGACCATAAAGGTGGGTTCAGTGCTATGAAGGTGTTATGTTGAGGCTCATGGATCAAGAGTGGAATTTTTCAATCCCGATGATGGATAGATATACTTTGGGCCCTCTCGGTGATATCACATTAAGATAGCTTGCAAGCAAGTGATGTGATCCCTAGAATGTTATATCACGGGAACGAGAAAAGAGTGCATGTCGGTAACGAGATCAAACTAGGTATTTGGATACCGATGATCGAATCTCGGACATGTATTATATCATGAGACAAAGGGATTAAATTGCTGACGTTAAAGGTTCTCACGATCACAGAAGTCATCGTTGAATATGCAGGAGTCAATATGGATCTCCAGGTCCCGCTTCTGATTATTGATCTGAGAGGAGTCTCAATCATGTATGCATTATTCGCGAACCGTAGGGTGACACACTTAAGGGTTGCCGGACACCATTTAGGAGCACATATGTTCCAGACAAAAGGTTTGCAAAGCGCAGGAAATGTTTCGATAGAAACAGAAATTGTTTCGATAGAAACTGGAATTGTTTCTGGTGAAATTGCAGAAAGTGGTTCTGCATGTGATATTGAAATGTTGCAAGGGGTTTTATGTGAATGTTTGTTAATTAAAGTAATTAACAAAATTCTGAATAAAATAAATAAAAGAGTTTTATTAATTGAGAGTTGCATTTAATTTGGTGGAAATTAAATACATGTGAGTGGGATTTTGTGTGGAGGCCATGTTTATGTGAGTGGAGGTTCACCACATGAATGAAGGAGGGGAGGAGTCCCCCCCCCCTCATGCGCCGTCTATGGGAGGGGAGGGGTCTCCCCCCCTCCTATATAAAACCCCCCTCTCCCCTCTCACAAACTACACCTCCTCGTGAAGGATCTCTCTCCCCCTCTAGATATTCCCCCATGGTCTCGGATTAGCGAGATACATGTTCCCGGTGGCCTTGCGTCTGGAAGGAGTTACTGCTTCCGCTGATTCGCTGGAGCGAGGAGGTGGAGGTTGTCCAGTGGCTTGAACGTGTGTGCGAGGACGGATGCGCTGCTGATTTGCGGCGCTCGGACTTCCACACGATCTTGAGATCGGCAAGCGTACGACTACATCAACCACGAGTTCCAACTCGTTAACAAAACTCGTTGTCTTCGAGGATAAGTTCTCCATGGATGTATGTCCACCCGTTGCTCTGTATCTAGTAGATAGATCTTGGCGTATAGTTCTCATCGTAGGAATTTTTTTTGTTTTCTATGCTGCAGACCCAACACAGACTATGAAGGAGACTACCAAGATGAAGGACAGCAGGACGACTATGATACCTAGGACTATCTTTCATCGTCAGTATTGCCTATGATCCTGAAGATGGACCCCACCGCTACGTTTATTATTTATTCCGCTGCTTGTTGTATTAAGACTGGATCCTGAGATCCTTTATTCGTGTAAGACCTTATTATGGTTTGTAATGGATGATGTACTATGATATCGAATCTGTTATATTTCGCAAAAATGATAATTCTGGGATTGCGATGCATGACATAACAGGCATCTAGGATTAAAAATCCGGGTATTGACACGCGATCCCGGGTTAAATATATCGTTTTTCTTTCGAAAAGCTAAACCATCTTATATTTTGAAACAGAGGAAGTACGTCAGAATTTCTAAAACTACCACGTCTTCTTCTTACTTTGCCGTCCCCGCCCCTCCCTAAACTAGCTTTTGCTCCACTGTGAAACTAATGGATTCCATTAGGCGAACGGACCTAGCCTAGTAAAATCAGCGCCAGCCACCTTCACCCGTACCAGTCAATTTAACAACGAAAAAGGAGACAAGTTCAAGAAGGCTGAAACCCCGTGAGGAAGTGACGAAAGTTCATATAGTCTCAGAGAAATTTCTCTAAGGAGAAGAACGCTTACATCAAGCAGGAAAAATCATAGTCTCTCCGTCTTAAAATAGATGTCACGGATTTATCAAAATTTAGACAAATCTATATATTAAAAAGTGTCTAGATTTATCCAATTGGTGATATATTTGCGACATCTATTTTGAGACTGAGGGAGTAGCAGACTAACATGGGGCCACACCTCAGACTTTAAGCATTGTGTACCCTCACGTTGGCCCAAATGCTTAAACTCACAACAAACAAAGACACCATTTTGATGAAAGCACAACACATAATTATCCACGAGTTCAGTAGCGTACAAGCGATGATAATTTAGCCACATCCAAATAGCGTGTGGCAAACATGCATGGCGTAGTGAAGCAGACGTATCAAGTTACATCAAGCATTCTATTGCAGCTTCACATCTTCGCTGCTCATATCACAGCGATGGTGGAGCCTTATCGACTACGTATTGAAGTTCTAACATTATATGTAGAAATCAGGATTATTTCCAGGAGGACTGATGATCAGAGTCTACTCCTTTGAGGCATGGAGGGCGGAGACGGTGGAAACCATGGAATCGACACCGCACTTGTTGCGCACGTTCGAGCCCTTGCAGATCTTGTAGTACCCTTTCTCCCCCCAGTTTTCTCCCCACGAGTTCTTGATGATCCAGTAGGGCTTGTTCTTCAGGCGGGACGGCGCAAAAGCAGACGCCCCGTAGCCAACAAGAAGAACACCGTGGTCGAGGTTCCTGCCGCAGATGTATGGGCATGACACACCACCGATGTATGTCTGCATGTACGCGGCGTTGATCCCGACTGTAGCCAAGACAAAAAAGACATACATCAGAGATTTCCTAGTGTTCGTATTTGACTGTTCCGTCTATTTACATACAGAGATCTCGCTCGGATACTCTGTGTGAGACGGTTATACTTACTTGCCAGTGGTCCATGCTTGAGAAGGTTAGCAGCGATCTGTTCTTCATCAACAGAGACAACACTGTAGTTTTGAACTGAAGCAACGATCTTGGACTTGTCGAATTTGCAGGTACCATCCTTCCCGGTGTAAGGGTAATCCTTCTCTCTCTCAAGACCACCAGATTTCAGAAGATAGCTGAAGGCTGAAGTCATCAACCCACCATTGCATCCAGCGTCGCATGAATCAGGTTCTGAACTGTCACACTGAAAAGAATGCAGCACATAAGTTGAGGCACCCATTGAGTTAAGACAGGACGCAGCAGCAACAGTTAAAGAAAATATAACTTTATGTATGGATATTTCTTGCATTTAGAAATTATTCGATGGACTGGCAAAATTGTTTAATGAGGAAGGCAGAAACAGCACCACATCTACCAGACCACAGTTTCATCGACCATACTATTTTTCTGGACCACAGTTTCATGTACAGTACAGAGATCCTTGCTGTGAGAAAATAGGTAAATTGAGATGAAGACAAAGAAACTTGCACCATTTAGATAAAGCTAAGGGAACATCACAGGTAAAAGGCCCTCAAGTAAAAGTTGGATGCCTCACAGGCTCAGACTCACAGTGCATAAGAGTAAATGGAGCTACGTTGATGTACCCTTAGGTACTTTAGGTACTCCCTCCGACCCATATTAGATGACTTGGATTTGTCTATATTCAGAAGAATCTAGAAATGTTTTAGTGCTAGATACATCCGAATCTAGAAAAATCTAAGTCAACTAATATGGGTCGGAGGGAGTAGCAATAAGAGACGGACATTCTTAAACTTGTAAAGAGTCATAAGAAGTGTTCACTCTATGATTATACATACTAAGATGTGGGGTAATCTACCAAACAATAGGGACTGCACAAGTACACAGCCTATGAAAGGCTTATAATTCTGATTTGCCTTATATTGGTTTAGTGACAGCAATGGAAGAACTAACCCCAATAACAGTTCGCTTATTTCCATGAGTTGAGACTTGAGACAGAAATCACATAAGCGCATAAAATTATCCAGCAGTTATTCTAGACTAGATAGTCTGTAATCTGAGAATTAGTCCATATCCATCCATAGAGCTTAAAGTCAATGTTCTCAAAAGTGGGCGTTTCTTTATTTGGTGCGCTGCCCAATCAGAAACGATAACTTAGACAAGGACACCACCAACGTAGGGATACGCCACAAAAGTCCAACATATCGTGCAAACATATCAACCAATCACAAAAAAGATAGCATGTGACGCAAGAAAGAAAGAAAGCAAAAAAGGCTCACCTCATGGTCGCAGTCGACGAACTGCTGCTCGGAGAGCACCTCCATCTTTCCCGTCGCTAGGTAGTTGGCTCCCTCTAGCGCCCCGGATGCGCTGAACGACCAGCACGACCCGCACGAACCCTGCGAAAATCAAGGGGGAAAAGGTCAGGGTCGGAGACGAAATCAGACCTAGAGATAAAACGATCAGGGAATCGATTCCTGATCGGAAAAAATATCCGTGGAGCCAGGCGGACCTGGTTCTTGACGGGCCCGACGGCACCGTGGTCCCTCCAGTCGAAGTCCTCGGGGAGGCCGTCCGTGGGCAGGACGGGCGCGTCGTGGGCTGACTCGCCCATCTCCCGCAGGAACGAGCGCCGCGACGTCTTGAGGCCGAGGAAGGTCCGGCGGAACTCGGCGGGGGTGAGGTCGGAGAACTTGGTGACCCCGTGCTCGGCGGACGGGTCCAGCAGCTGGTTCCGGCGCGCGCGGCGCAGGTTCGCCTTGAACACGGACAGCCGGTGCGCGTGCTCCTCCGCGTCCTTGTACGTCTTCCCGAACCGCTGCACGAAGCTGACGAAGTGCGAGTCCAGCTCCAGGTCGTTGTCGCCGGCATCGGCGTTCCCGACGACCTGCCGGATCAGGGGCTCCTCATCGCCCACGGCAGCCGTTGCCGCCGCCGACGAGAGGAGGAGGAGGCCGAGGAGGAAGAGGAGAGGGGCGACGAGGCGATGATCCATCGGGGGATTTCTTGCTTTTTCCCCTTTCTCTTGCTTGTTTCGGTGGGTTAGCTTTGCTTCGGTTTCTTGGCTACCTCCGCTACCAGTAGCTTTATAGGAAGTTGTTAAAGAGATATTTTCGTTTTAGACTGATATTCTCGGTTCAGACCCTGAGATGCTATGGTATTTACAAACGGGCCCCTCTTGATATATAAGCTCACTTATTCAATCGCCATTGCCAAGGGTTTGGAACCTCTTCCCTCAAAATAAAACTAGGGTTTCTCTTCCTCCCAAAGGCGTATCCGACGGCGAGTCCCTACCAGAGATCGGAGTTGTATCGGCCCCGAACCAACTATCCCTACCCTCTGCCCTCGCTCTCGGGTTGATTAAGGGGAGGCTTGCCCTCCTTCCCGGCCTTGGATTCGTTGGACTAGAGGGTTGGGGAACTAGGGTTTGGGGTGTCCACGGTCTCTGACGAGATCGTGATGACATCTTTAGATGCGCAATCGGGGATGGGTGGAGGCAGTGAGAAGGGTAAAGGCGCGATGACCATCGATGCGATGTTGGAGCAATTAGATCTTCAAGAGGAGGATTTCAATAATGTAGACATCGATGAGGAGGAACAAGAAATTCAGGAGAGCATGCAGTGGATGGCGTTGGCCCGAGTGCAAACGGACAAAAGTTCCAGCCAAGCAACATTTTATGGTGAGATGAGGGCAGCATGGAATTTGGCGCAGGGAGTTCGGTTCAGAGCGAACAACGACAACTTGTTTGTCCTCCAAGTGTACTGTTTAGGACATTGGGAGCGTGTTATGGAGAGAGGGCCTTGGATCTTTAGAAATTGGGTGGTGATCATGGAACCGTATGATCGGGTCTCAAGGCAGAAGAGAAGGAATTGGTTTTCACGCCGGTATGGATCCAAATACATGAACTTCCTGAGGGGTACTACAAGAAGGAGATCGTTACTAAACTGGTTGAAAGGCGGGGCTGGAGGTGATAGCGGTACAGATTGAAGGAGGAAGAGGGAACTATATCAGATTCTGGGTTAAATATGATGTGAGGAAGCAGCTACTCTGATTTGTATCGCTGATCAGACAATAGTAGATGAAAGAACACTTCATGATCTCTAGTGTTTTGTGTGTTAGATAACAATACCAAGGATCATCTCATGTGTGTTGAAGTGCTGCAGATATAACTTGTAATTCAGATGCAGCAAAAATGAGTGTTGGGGGCGAATTATTCGCCCCAGTCAAGGGCCAGATAATCCGGCCCACCCCAACTTCCAAGGGCAGGCAAGGTGCATCTTGTAGTATGGGGGACGGATTAACCTTCAGATTGTCCAGCCAGAGATGGAGTTTTTGCCTGGCCGGATAATCCGCCCCTCCAGGTCCCCGGCCGCCCCACCGAGGATGTTTCCAAAGGCCAACCAGGCGCGTCATGTAGTACGGGCGCAGATTTTCCACCGGAAAATCCGTTTCCGGGACGGATTTTTGCCCCGGACGGATAATTCAGCCCCCACTAGGGCCTGATAATCCAGACCCCACTTCTCCAATGGCCATGTTTGGCAGGGTTATTTATCCCCCTTCAATCCCTCCTGCCAGAACTCTTGATTCCTTCGAAAAAGCTCAGACCTGTTCTTCAAGTTCCAAGAGAGATCTCTGTCTTCAACCATCCAAAGACATTGACCTTTGGGGAATTGAACGAACAGCTGGGATTTTGCCCCAGCCAAGTTCCTCCTTTAGATTCCTTTCGGATGTGGTTTTTTCGTCGTTTTGGGTGGCTGTGAATGTCGGATCTCCCTCTTGTCTTCGCCAGGAGAAATTATTTGACGAGGCGATCACGTTAGCACCTAGTACGGGCGGACGGTACGGGCGGGCTCCACCCGTACCACCGGTCGTTATCAGTACCGATTGCTCCTCCTCGCTTGGTATTCTCCCAGGTGCGAAGGTAAATCCATAAAATGACTTTTATCACTTAGAAATATCGTATAATTACACAATATGACAGTTCCAATTGATATGTTCATATAAGACTTACTGAGCTAGTATCATGTTAGAACAAGAACAAAATGGTGCATGCAAACACACTGAAATACAAAGATCCCTACTTTATTTATGCAAAAACAAAAGGTAAATATGCTTCAATTTTGGACTCATCATATGTCCTCATACACTTAAGCTGGCAGTTTTGGTCGAAGAGGGCCAGAGTTTCCAGTGTTTTCATACCAGAATCTCTAGTCAGTCCAGAGTTTTCGGTCCCACGGACTAGAGTCTCTAGTATGAGATGGTTTTGGGCACTAAGTAAAGGGAGGCCGGGGTGAGAGAAACACTCAGTTTTCTTTCCTCCACCCCGACCTCCCCCAACTCCCCCATCGCCTCCTCCTCCAAAATCGCCGCCATGTGGCCCTGGTGCCGCTGGGATCCGCTGTGCCACCGGCCTCCTCCACCCTCTCCATCCTTGGGCCATTCCCCACCAGTGGATTCACTCCATGGATGAATCTGGTACATTTTCTCTCACCACGAACCTAGGGTTCATCTCCTTTGCCTCTTTTTGAGCAATGTACCAATTTCCTCCACTAGAAACTCATGTTTGCAGGCACCCCTCTCACATTAGCTTTGTTCCCTTGCTCGATCTGCTCGAATTAAGTCTCTCGCATCCTCCTTCGTGGAACCTGAGATTCGACCGAAGTTTTCGGTCTCTCGGACCGGAAACTATGGTGTGCTTTTGCACAGACCGGAGATTCTGGTGTTGCACGCCGGAGACTCCGGTGTGGTATACTTCTGGCACATCAAGCAAAGCTTTGAGGCTTTTGTCTTGAATCATGGACATATATGCTTATCTGCATGCTTTCCCCTGCCTCTATATTCTCAGGTGGCTCTGGTTCGCGTCATGCACCTCGCACCAAGGCCAAGTACAAGAGGAGGGTGCCACAATATGATGGGTTGGCTTGGTTGTTGTGCCTTCTACCCGGAGATAGTAGGTTAGAGATGCTGCTCATATTCAAAGGGAAGTTGAATGCGTTGAGGATGAAGCCAGTGCCAGGAGAACTAAGTATGACAACTTGCAGTCTTTAGCCAACATGTCAAAGAAAGAATACTGTGAGCTGCACAAGAATGAGGTTTTTGACATGCCAAGAACTAGTGATGACCCATGTTATTGGAGGAGGGAGCAAAAAGTGTTCATGAAGGATGTCTATTACAAACTCACCAAGTCCCCGGTTTGTCCATAGAGGTATATGGACTTTGCTTACATGCCTGCAAATGACTATTTCACGGAGGCTCTTTGGATCACTGAGAAGCTTGGGATGCATGGTCTTATGGAGCTCTATGAGGACTACCACATTACCCTTGTCCAACAATTTTATGCCACCATTGTATTTGATCATGATGAGGCAAGGACCTTTACATGGATGACTGGTAACGTCCGCTGCACTACAAACTTCAACGATTTTTCCAGAGCCATTAACCTGACCTTTAGTGGCATGTCTACTCCTATTGGTCTGTCAACACCTGGATTTTTAAGTCTAGATGCCTGTTATGCCATACATCGCAATCTCAGGATTACCATTTTTGTGAGACATAACAGAAGTGGTACCACAGTACGTCATCCATTACAAACCATATTAAAGGTCTTACAAATAAAGGATCTCATGATCTAGTCTTAATACAATCAAAGCAGTGGAAAGTAAACCTAGTAGGCTCCATCTTCATGATCACAGGCAATGCTAACGATGGGAGATGATCCTAGTTGTCATAGACCTCCTACTGTCCATCTTCCGGGTAATCCTCCTCATAGTCTGGCCATAGGAATAGCCAGGGACAAAGCCATGAGTACTCTTTAAGTACTCGCAAACTAACTCTAACATGAGTAAGGTAAAAGTTGTAGGAACCTTAAGCTCTAGTTTTGTTTGCAAAAAGCCAGGTTTATTTCATAAAGACTTAAGAGTAAAAGACCTAACTTTAGTTCTTTGTATCACTTAAGGGGGAAACTAGTTTTCATGTCCACAACTCTGGTGTGGTCAAGTCAACGTCATCTTTGAAGTCACAAATCATTTTGAAAACATCTGACAACAGAACAGTATGGCCACTCCAACTGTCCATAACCGCGGACGCGGCTATTCGAATAGTTTGACACTCTGCAGAGATTGTACACTTTCACCACAAAATTTGATACATCTGTCAGGGATAACCCTGAATCATCATACTTGGTATGCGGATAATCAATACTAACCTTTCAATTACACACCCTAGTATAGGCACCTCCCCTATGAGTTTGGCCTCCCAGCCATGGCCATCTACCATCCTGGGCACTGCATAGGTGGACATTCATCATGAGGTAGCCTCAGCTCAACCTCTTCCGCAAGGGAACCCATACTAAGACATATAAACTTCCAGTCATGCCCTACCCAACTCAGGTATTGTGGTTGTACGGTAAAATTGGAATGGTATCGCATCCGAACCCAACCATCAGTTTTTGTAAAAGTCAAGGCGCATGCCTCATTCAGTTTCATCATCCAACCATTGTGTTTCATAACACATGTCAAAACATTTCAATAGAATGAATCATCATTCCAATGTTTTCATAATCATTTTTACCAAGTATTCCCATCTAAGGTGATCAAGTTTTAGCTTAGCACTAGCCACTAATGTTGAGGGTATCACTATTGATGGGGCTAATCAAGTATAAGTATCCAAGGCTAGTCTATGATCTTGATGGTATCCATCCTATTTTTTCACTAATCATAATTCATTAACTAAGTAAGAAACTGTAGTAAAGGGAAAAGCAAAGCTTGGAGTAAAACTGGGAATGGTATAATTAGAGTTGCATAACCAAGCATGCCTAATGCATCTAGTATAGGGGGCTTGCATTGATAGCATGCATAGTTCTAACTTGCACAGGTATCTTGCCTTGAGCAGTGCAGTTGTTGAAGTTCTCTTCTTCTTCCTCAAAGTACTCCTCCTCGTCGTAGCCCGGGTCGGTACTAGCTTCTATAAATACATACAATGTACACAATCACCAAAAAACACTTAACTACTTTTATCTAGCACACAAGGGCTCATATTAGATGATCTAGCATCATCTCAATCATCATATGGAATATTAACCTTTTCTTATTCTTCTTATTTTAGAAAAGTAATTTCTACTCATTTCAAATCCTTAAGATTTAATATTATCCAATTAAAATAGTGGATCATGTTGACACATGTCATCACCACATATTGCAATACTTGGGAATGTGATTTAAAATGGTGGTCATGCATTACAAGATTTAATATTACTATTTAATAATATTTAAGTGACTAGAAATGCCTATATATCCTTATTTTAATACTAAACCATGTTTCATATCTGTAAAACCAAATCCTTTTACATATTCACGTAGAGCATGTCAAATGTGATTTTTGAGAGTTGGAATCAACTCAAAAGCATTTATAGTTTATTTTATAAAAATGTTTGAAGTGGCAAAAGTCTCTGTCTTGTTATTTTTAGTGTAAGTGGTCTATAGTTTCAAATGGTTTGAATCCAACGGGAGTGAATAAATATTTTCAATACCTTTCTAACAAAATTGGAATCATGCATTTTGGATTAGTACATCTCTTTGAATTGAATTTTGAATCTACTAACAGAATAGAGTTTTAACTAAATAGCAAAATTCTCATTCAAATTGTTGGGCTCTGCACGGGAAAAGAATTGGGCCAGCCCAACTACACAGCACGGGCGCAGCGGGCTGCTGACAGAACGGTCCCACGTGTCAGCGACTAATCTAAACCGAAACGGTATCGATCAATCTCAGCCCTACGATTAGAACAAGATCTACGGCTGAGGTTCATCGTCTATGACGAACAGCTCCGGCGAGATTCTAACCCTAACGTGGCGGTGGGGGTCGCTGGGGACTCACCCGGGCTCTAGCTAAGGTCGGCGATGGGGGCGAACGAAGTGGTCGACGACGGCTATTCGAACGGTGGTCACGGCGGCTCCTGGGGTGGCCTCAATCGCTGGCTTCCTTCCTCGACTGCAACGGTGGACTCCGGCCGAATTCCGGCATCAAGGTGCTCGCCTTGCTCCAGGGAAAGGTTAGTGAGGTTCCTGGGTGAGTGGGGAGTAGAATGGTGTGCAGAATGAGGTCTGGGGTGGCCTCTATTTATACACCAGCATCGGCGACAGGGCAGCATGGTCAGGTGATACGTCCATTTTGCATCACTATTCTATGTCTTAATTCACTATTATTCATTGATATATTTCGTACTGAGAGGTGATACTTATGTTATTTCATCTGTTTTTGCATGGTTGATGACTTTTGGAGCATGGACCGCTGTAGTCAGGATTCTGATGGAAAATGTGTTATTTGGAGGCAAAATTCGCGAAGATCAGAAAATCTGGGAAAATATACGGAAAATCCTATTTTCCCAGAAGACTAAGGATGCCAGAAGACGGAGTGGAGATGGGCCACAGGGGGCCCACACCACCCCCTGGCGCGGGTAGCCCTAGGACGCGCCAGCAGGTGGTGTGGCCACCCTGGCCCACCTCTAGCTTCCCCCTCTGGCGTATATCATCCTCCCGAAACCCTAAGACTCGGGGGGCGACCACAGAAAGATTCCGCCGCCTCTGCGGGGCGGAAAACACCGAGAGAGAAAGATCTCTCTGGCAGATAGATTTCTGCCAGGGGAATTCCTTCCCGGAGAGGGGAGATCGTCGCCATCAACACCACCATCAAGCTGGACTTCATCGGGATCGTCATCATCATCACCACCATAATCACCATCATCACCCTCATCACCATCTCCATATTGCTGTAACAATTGCGTTGAATCTTGCATAGTTCATAGGGGAAACTTTCCCCGTGTTGATTACTCTTTGTAGTTGATGCTATTGAGTGAACCATTGAATTATTGTTTATGTTCAGATTGTTATACATCATTATTCCATCTCTGATCATGATCCATATGATGTCTTGTGAGTAGTTCGTTTTGTTCTTGAGGACATGGGAGAAGTCATGTTGTTAGTAGTGGAATTGCGTTGAGAAAGATTCAATAGTTTGATATTTAAGTTGTGGTGTACTTCTTCTAGTGGTGTCATGTGAACGTCGACTACATGACACTTCACCTATATGGGCCTAGGGGAATGCATTGTGTATTTGGCTACTAATCGTAGGGGTTGCCGGAGTGATAGAAACCTGAACCCCCGTTAGGAAACCATTGCACATGGGACGTAAGGGTCTTAGAGTTTAAAGCTGTGGTTAGGTTTCTACCTTAATTACTTTCTTGTACTTACGGATGTTTGCAAGGGGTATAATCACAAGTATGTATTAGTCCTGGATAGGTCGGTACGTTAGCACAGGTTCACCCACACAACACTTAGCAAGCTAGAGAAGATTAATCAACTATATGAAGCGAAAGCACTTGACAGTCTTCCCATGTGTCCTCGAGAACGTTTGGTCATCTTAAGTAATACAACTGTCTTGTCCTTTGCTGCATAAAGGATTGGGCCACTTGCTGCATTTATTCCTACTGTCTTTTATTTACTCATACTTTGTTTACTTGCTTTATCAAAAACCCCTAAAATTCCGTTTGCTAAGTTTGAAGAGAATTCCTGATCCTTACCACTAGCCAGCACCTTCTGCTCCTCGTTGGGTTCGACACTCTTACTTATCGAAAATGCGATACACCCCCTATACTTGTGGGTCATCAAGACTATTTTCTGGCGCCGTTGCCGGAGAGTGAAGCACTATTGGAGAGTGGAACTGGTAAAGGAAACTTCTACTGTGAGTATTGTTTACTTCTGCTAGTTGCTTTATTTTCGTTATGGATAATTCGCTGAGTTTCTTATTTGGTAATGCTACTACCACTGCTAAGGTAGTAGATAAGCCACCATCTGCTGAGAAAGATGTTTTCAAAATACCTACAAGAATTATTGGTCGTGTTATGGATAACTACTATGTTGGGGATGGAACTGTCCATCCCGGTGATCATTTACTCTTTATACACGAATTATGCGGGTTGTTCAAGTGTGCAGGTATTAGTACAGATCAAGTTAAGAAGAAGTTATTTTCATTATCACTAAAAGGAAGAGCTGAGGAATGGTATAAGCTGCTGAAGAATGGTCAAGCTCTGGAATGGGAGGAAATAATGCCTCTCTTTTATTCAAAGTTTTATCCTCCTAGTGAGATTCATAAAGATCGGAATCAAATATACAACTTTTGGCCTCTTGATGTAGAGAGTACAACCCAAACTTGGGGGAGATTGAAGTTACTAATGCTCAAATGTCCCATTCATGAGCTCCCCAACAATATTATTATCAATAACTTTTATGCCAGGCTCCCTCTACATGACAAGGATTTATTGGATGCTTCTTGTGCTGGATCATTCACTCGCATGGAAGAAGAAGCTAAATGGGATCTTCTGGACCATATTCAAGACAATGCTGAAGCTTGGGAGAATGACAAAGGTAGAAAGTCAGGTATAAATTATGATTATGAATGCATTGAATCTTTTATGGGAACTACTGACTTTCGAAATATTAAAAATGCTTATGGTCTAGATTCTCAAGCTATTGCTTCTTATTTTAAGGCTTTTGCTTCCTATATTGAAGTGCCTAAAAAGAAGTGGAATAAGTATCATGAACCTTATAAAGATATTGCTAAAAGTGTTCCTACAAGAAATACTGAAGTTTATACTACTAATCATGTTTTACCTAAACCTTATATTGAGAAAATGCCTTTTCTAGTTAAGGTAAAGGAACATTCTATGATAGCTAGTATGTTTAATGAAAGTACAAGTAAAGCTGCTGAACCTGACAAACAAATGGTTGATGAACCTATAATAGCAAATGTGAAAGACTTTGTCACTAAATATGAAAAAGAGGGACACACTATCCTTTGTAAGGATACCTCTAATATTGTTTCACATAGTAGTGTTATGAGAGCTAGTATTCCTATGTTTTCTGTTAGAATAAGTGATCATTGCTATGATGGCCCTTGTGATAGCTATATTGTTAAGTTTACGCATGATACTGAAAGTTACTATGAGAGAGGGAAAAGTGTTCTTATGCATCTCAATAATATCAAGTTTCCTCGTTTTATGCTGAAAGTTTTTATGTTGCACGTCTTTTGCCTTCTTATGCTTGCAGCCTCTAGTTTCAACAACTTGTTTGTTTACAAAATTCCCTTGCATAGGAAGTGGGTTAGAATTAAATGTGTGTGTGTGTGTTTTTGTTTCTTAATGCTCTCTTTCACTTCAATTCATATTTCTGAGTAAGCATCTTCATAATTATAATGCCCATCTTAATGGCTATAAATAAAGAGCTTTATGGGAGACAACCCAATTTTGTTTGCTTTCAGTTTGTTTTTGTTTCTTTGAGTCTTGGAAGTTATTACTTCGGTAATAACCGCTCCTTATCCTTTTTGTTTGGTTTTTGTGTCAAGATCAACCTCTAATGAGAGAGAAGTAATATTTGGGGAAGTTGCTATCCCGAAACAGATTTTTGTGCTTTACCGTAAAAATTCATGAGAGATCTCTGTCTGTCGGATTGAGCTGTATTTTTTTGTGATTCTGTCCCAGGTTGTTATTTAACTTTAGTTAGTTTTGCACTTTTTGATTTGAGCAACATAAGATTTTCAAAAAAATTGATCTTTATCTGCTGGTCTGTTTTGAAATATTTTGCCACTTTTTTATTTGCTTCTTTCTTCGATTTCCTTTTTGAATTCTTTTTGGGTTTTCGGAAGGAGTTGCTACAGTAGCTTATGTTTTGATGGTTTTCAGTTGAAGTTGGACTCAAAAGGTTTTGTCAATTCACTTATACTAATGTTGCTAATAAGAATTGTGTGAAGTTTTGTGTGAAAGAAATTTCTAGGAAGTGGAGATAATGGTGTAATAAGGAAGAGAAAGGTTTTATGACTCAATAAATAAGTGTATGAAGATGAAGATATTGATGCTATTAAAGCGATGACTCCGGAAGAATCCACTAAATACCAAATTCAGAGACCTGCAGAGTCCGTTTCCAACTAGGTAAGAGTTCTGGTAAGAAAAGTTCCGTGAAAATACTATTCAACTATATTTTTTTTAGTTTTCAGTCAATAAGGAAAGTTACGAAGCGAAAAAAGGGAAGGAACCGGAGCCAGGGTGGCCCACACCACCCTGTGGCGTGGGCCCTCCCCTGGCCGCGCCACCAGGTGGTGAGTCCACCCCGGACTCCGCCTCCGACTCGTTTTCTCCTAGTACCTTCCTTGTGATATGAAACTTCGTAATATATAACCCCCCCGGATCTTCCGAGGTTCGTATATCGTGTTTTCGTCGTGTTTTCGTTTCGATCTGTTTCTGCCAGGAACTATTCTTGAAGGTTTAGAAGCACAATGGTGTCCGCCAAGGATAAAGGGAAGGAGCCTATGGACGAAGACCTCCAAGACCCTAAGCAAGGGCTGGTACCTTTAGTCACTTGCCCTGCATCAACGGAAGCCCTAAGAGTCACTAAGGAGTTCTGTGATAAGTACCAAGACTTGAAGAGGAAGGTGGATATGCTTCAATGGGAGAATAATAGGCTTCGCAAGATGCTGGAAGATTTCCTCACGTCAACAAGGAAAATATTACCACCACCACCAAAGGAGTAATTCGTCATCAGGTTTGGCATCCCCTTGGTTTCTTTCAAGCTTGGGGGAGTGCCACGGTATCACATGACTATCTTCTATCTTTTTACATTATTAGTAGAGTCATATCATGAATAGAAGAGTTATTTTGTAGTATGGTTTCTATTATGGAAGTGTCCCCTCTCTCATTAGATATGTATCCCTTGGTGTGAGTTGCCATTATGGAATATTAATGAGAAGTTCTATCATTCACTCTTTTTCATAGCTTATATTAGTTTTCAATTCGTGGTTATATGATTGATCTTGTTGTTAGTATTGGTATCACTTTGGGATCATTGAGTTAATGTAGTTGGTTTTGGCAAACCTAGCTCGGTTAGTAGCAACACTATTTTCGAGAGTTGAAAGAAAAGATAAAAGTACCTCTAAAGAAAAATAATTTCATCATCTTTCTTTCTTGATTTGCTCATAATTCTAGTATTCTCTAGTTAAGATCTTTTGTGCTTCCAAGGAAGATTGCATGTTTGTTTTTATCACTTGTATATTTTGTTGTTTCCTTCAACTCTTGTACTTGCTACCCAGCCTTGCTAGCCAAAAACCTATACTGAGAGGGAATTCTTCTCGTGCATCTACTCCTTTAAACCAAAACCTTTGTCATTTGTGTCCACCATACCTACCTAGTAGCATTATTACTATTCCAAGAAAATTCTTGTTTTGTCTACCTCCCAAATTAAACTTGTTATGTGAAAATTAGTGATTAAAGCTCTCACGAACTTGATGGAACACTTTACTTTCTTGCATTTAATAAACCTAAACCATTGGGTCCTTCTTTGTTGCGTATATGCTTGCGCTTTATGAGTTGAAGTTAGCAGAACCATGCATCATGGGGACCACTTTCAACGCTTCATTTGGTACTTTGTACCTAGTTGATATCATGTTCTTTTGCTTATGGATCCCGGCGGTGTGAAATAAAAGTGGAACTTGTAAGATCATGGAGTTTATATGTGTGTTAGAGAAACGCCTAGGCCACTAGCCTAAGCCATGCCTAATCATGGTGGAAACTTGCAGCATAACTATAGTGAGCATTCTATGAAGCATCCTCAATAAAAACCTATGAAAATAGCAAATAAAAAGATCGCTGAGATGCTCACTGTCTGCTTACCTTGTCATTTTGATTATGGGATAGCTCATGTGTCATGTGCAAGGGGTACCCCATTGGCGGTTGTCAATGATACGCATGTATTTAAAATGACAAGAGCTTGCTCATGACTGAAGTTGAGTAGCATGAGGATCGGTATTCATAAGTAAGGGGCGTGAGATTTCAACTTATAACTTGTCAAGCATATCCTCTTAGTTGTGTCACTTTAACCTTAACCACCAAAAGATGCCTATGATAGGAGCAATGAGAGCTGGAAGCTAGTAAGTATCATAATTTTTGGGAGCTCTTTATGAGACTTGCAATCCTTGCTTCCCTCTATGAAGGGCCTTTCTTTTACTTTGTAGTTGAGTCAGTAAACCTACTCCCTTCTATCTCATCAAGTATTTTGAGTTATTGTGTTTCATTCATTCATATGATGATTTATTCAATCATGTTTCTTATGTTCCTTGTTTTGCACATTGCTCTTATCTTAATGTTTACTACTTTGAAAGCTATCATTGAAAACCAGTTATTTGTGAACTCCAGCAAATTATCAACTATTCTTCGACCAAGATCTAAGTTTGCCATTACCAATTATGATTCACTTCATGTATATTTATTGTGTTTCCTTTACTCATTGCAAGTTGAGTTATATAGTAGTGAGTTGTCTTCTATTATGATCTGTATATTTGATGAATGTGATGCTTCTTGTCCGTATTCTTTTATCGACTCTTCACTCCATAAACCTGAGGCCATGTTTATTGAGCTCAGTTTCGCTTGGGGGCAAGCGAAGTCTAAGCTTGGGGGGAGTTGATACGTCCATTTTGCATCACTATTCTACGTATTAATTCACTATTATTCATTGATATATTTCGTATTGAGAGGTGATACTTATGTTATTTCATCTGTTTTTGCATGGTTGATGACTTTTGGAGCATGGACCGCTGCAGCCAGGATTCTGATGGAAAAGGTGCTGTTTGGAGGCAAAATTCGCGAAGATCAAAAAATCCGGGAAAATATACGGAAAATCCTATTTTTCCAGAAGACTAAGGATGCCAGAAGACGGAGTGGAGATGGGCCACAGGGGGCCCACACCACCCCCTGGCGCGGGCAGCCCTAGGCCACGCCAGCAGGTGGTGTGGCCACCCTGGCCCACCTCTGGCTTCCCCCTCTGGCGTATATCATCCTCCCGAAACCCTAAGACTCGGGGGGCGACCATAGAAAGATTTCGCCGCCTCTGCGGGGCGGAAAACCGAGAGAGAAAGATCTCTCTGGCAGACAGATTTCTGCCGGGGGAATTCCTTCCCGGAGAGGGGAGATCGTCGCCATCAACACCACCATCAAGCTGAACTTCATCGGGATCGTCATCATCATCATCACCATCAGCACCCTCATCACCATCTCCATATTGCTGTAACAATTGCATTGAATCTTGCATAGTTCATAGGGGAAACTTTCTCGGTGTTGATTACTCTTTGTAGTTGATGCTATTGAGTGAACCATTGAATTATTGTTTATGTTCAGATTGTTATACATCATTATTCCATTTCTGATCATGATCCATATGATGTATTGTGAGTAGTTCGTTTTGTTCATGAGGACATGGGAGAAGTCATGTTGTTAGTAGTGGAATTGCATTGAGAAAGATTCAATAGTTTGATATTTAAGTTGTGGTGTACTTCTTCTAGTGGTGTCATGTGAACGTCGACTACATGACACTTCACCTATATGGGCCTAGGGGAATGCATTGTGTATTTGGCTACTAATCATAGGGGTTGCCAAAGTGACAGAAACCTGAACCCCCGTTAGGAAACCATTGCACAAGGGACGTAAGGGTCTTAGAGTTTAAAGCTGTGGTTAGGCTTCTACCTTAATTACTTTCTTGTACTTACGGATGATTGCAAGGGGTATAATCACAAGTATGTATTAGTCCTGGATAGGTCGGTACATTAGCACAGGTTCACCCACACAACACTTAGCAAGCTAGAGAAGATTAATCAACTATATGAAGCGAAGGCACTTGACAGTCTTCCCATGTGTCCTCGAGAACGTTTGGTCATCTTAAGTAATACAACCGGCTTGTCCTTTGCTGCATAAAGGATTGGGCCACTTGCTTCATTTATTCCTACTCTCTTTTATTTACTCGTACTTTGTTTACTTGCTTTATCAAAAACCCCTAAAAATCCGTTTGCTAAGTATTTGAAGAGAATTCCTGATCCATACCACTAGCCAACACCTTCTGCTCCTCGTTGGGTTCGACACTCTTACTTATCGAAAATACTGCGATACACTCCCTATACTTGTGGGTCATCATCAGGCTCCTCCGGCGACGTTGCTACAGGTCGAGCTAAGCATGGCGGAGGGCATGGGTCGATGCGGGGCACTACAGCGATCGTCGCGCGCGTGACGACACGACAAGGGGCGGTCTTAGTCGGTCGGGCAACATCGACGCTCTGTTTGGGTACGCGGGTGTTTGTCACTTGGTACGGTGGTCACGGGGCGCGCGGCGGTGAACCATCGTGTTTGGGAGTTCATTGGTGCAATGGCGACTGCGGGTACGAGCGGAGAGAGTGAGGCGCGGCGTGTGTGCGCGGGGCGGCTGTGGCGCTCCGTTGTGCTCTCGGCATGGCGGTGTGGCGCCCCGTAAAAACCACTACTAGAAAATCGCGTTCTTTTTGTGCATTGCATCGTCATGACCGCATGCTCATGTCATCATGCCACATTGCATTTGAGCATCGTCATCATCATGCATGGTTTGGTTAAAAACTATTTTCTAAAAGCCTAGTTTCGTTTTCTAAATATTCCCGTCTTTATTCAAATTAAAACCCCGGGTCTCCGGAATATTTTGGTTTGTCTAAATACGGTTTGCAAAAGCCCCGTTTTAAATAAACAAAATTTATATTATTTTATAGGAGGCAGCCAGCCAGGCCCAAAAGCCTAGCCGGCCACCTCCAAATTTAAAAAAAACCTAATCTGTCTAACCCCAAACCTTTTCCTACCCCACCCTATCCTACCCAGCCCCCCTCCACCTCACCCCAACCTATCCCATTGCGCCACATCAGCCTGGCCCCTTTCTCCACCCATTCAACCGCTGCCACCTCACCCCACCCAGCCCTCATGCCTCACCAGTCCCCCATCCACACCTGACCGCCAGCCTGGCCCCGGGCCCCACCCTGGCCGCTCCCGACCAAGCCCGCATGCACCAACTCCCACCGGCTGCTGCTGGGCCCCACCCGCCAGCCCTCCACACGCACGCCACTTCCTGGCCCCACCGACGCGCCTCACGCGCCCGCTCTCCCTCGCCCCACCTCACCTCCCTCGTTTTCCTTCCCCAGCCCGAGAAAAACCGCCACGTGGCCTCCCTTCCGGTCCCACCACTCTTGTTCGCACGTGAGGCACGCCTCGCCCGGACACGCTCCTCTCTCTCCCGGTCTCCCCACTCCTTCCCCTCCGATGGACGCCGTCGTCGCCGCCGTTCCCTTCCCGTCGCCTCCCGCTCCTCGCGCGACCGCCCAAGCTCCCTGCACCAAGCGCGTCCGCGCCTCCCCGCTCAACCTTCCTCGCATCGGCCCGGCCCCGCCGCCAGATCCTGCCGCTGCGCGGCCGTCCCCTCGCTGGCCGTCAGCGACCAAGCACGCCCCGCGTCCTCGGCCGGCCGCCTGCGTCCCCGCGGCCACTTCCTCGTCCGCCCCCACGATGCCGCTCCACCCCGTCCTCACCTCCCCCGCTCCCCACCTACCCCGCCGCCTCCCTCTCAGGCGCCGGTAGCCGGCCTCCTCCCTCCGGCCTCCTCCCGCCGGCCGCCGCCGAGCCGCCCTGCTTTCCTCGCCCAGGTCCCCGTCGGCCCGCCTTCCCGTGTGGCGCCGCTGTCCCGAGCCGTCGCGTCCTCATGGCGCTCGCCCGCAGGCCCTCGCCACCTTCTCCCCTGCCCCTACTCCTCCCGGCCGCCGCTAGGCCCCGTCTCCGGTCGACGCCGACCTCGCCGGCGCCGCATGCCCCCGTCTCGCCAACCTTTCCCGCTGCCTTCCCCGTCTCTGTTTGCCGCTGCCTCGCCCGCTAGGGGCCGGCCGCTCAGCTCGCCGTCGGCCTCGGCACCACCTCACCCCTTGCCGCCGGTACACGCTCCACTCGCCGCCCTGCGACTTCTCTGCCATGACCCCGCTCGCCCTCGTTCTCCCGCGACCCCCTGCGACGACCCTGTTGCACGCGCCTCTGGCCACTTTATTTGGAGACCAAGGCCCTCTGCTCGTGTCCCTGACATGTTCAGATGCTGAAAGCACCAAGTCTGAAGGGGTGCTGCTGATGTTTCAGTATGGGCACAAGATGTCTCGTTGCTAAGAACCATGGACCACCAAGATCGACTCCCGAACGTCATAACCACCTACACGGATTCGAAGACCGAACCCGATAACCGCCAAGGCCACCGACACGGATACACCTAGTTCTCCATCGAGGACGACGAGCACGTCGACATGGAATCGTAGGACGACAAGTTCTTCATCCCGAGCGCCAAGATCTTCGACCCGTATGCCACGATCTTATTTCCGGCTGTGAAGACCGATCCCTCGGACGGCAAGTTCTTCCACCCGGGACCCGAACGACAAGATCTACTTCATGGAACCGAAGACCGATCATGCCGATCCCGAACCGTCGAACCACCAAGCTCTCCTTCCCGGACCCGAAGACCACGGATGCGACAAGATCTACTTCTCGTTGTCTGAAGAACAATTCCCTGATACCGGACCCTGAAACCCCGGAACCAAGACCTTCGCCCCAGATGTGTGACCCCTTTTCCGAGACCTCTATTTTATAATATATAACATATATCTGTTGCATATTAAATGGTTCATGCTTGCATCTCATCATGTGGGTTTCGGGCACTTAGTCGTTTCACCTCATAATTAAATATGGAGTGTTTATGCGGGAAACTTTTGATTTATTCCGGACTCCATTTAAATTGGTGTAGCGAACCAATGACCTATTTCGCCTTGCTAAAACAACATTTAAATTGTGGGGGTTTTAAATAACTTGAACCGTTTAATTAAATGTCGGGACCCCGGTTCCGCTTAATACTGCCTAATTGCACCGCATCTGCATCATATCATAATCATGACGGATCTTCTGCCGTAGTATTAAATATTGCATCCGGTGTTTCTTCTAGTGTTTGCTTCTTCGCGGATTAGGCTGATGAGTTGATGCGAGTATCGACAAGTTCTACGGTTATGATCCTTCGGCAATGTTTTCCCAGGCGAGCATCTCTTCCCCTTCTACCTATTTTGCATTTATAGTCTTTATTTCCTCCTGTTGATCTATTGCTATCCGTGTCGCGATGCTTTAGTTTCCATACCAGTTATATCCTGTGCAGCCTCCATATTGCCTTGGACACCTTCCATTACCTGTGTTTGGTAGATAGCTGGCCTTGCGAGTCATAGTTGCTTGCTCAGGTGCGATCTCGTGTTGTCAAGTACTACAGTTGTTGAAATGCTGGCAGATGCTTATTGGTGGAGATGGTCATGACTTTAAATACAACTATTAAAATGCTAGATATAACTAATGCAGAGGCATCGGTGGGCAATAGATGTTATTTGGTTCTTCCACGCTCACTTGTGTCCCGTAGGAACACGAGTACTTGATACCTGTTCCTTGATTTTTCGCACTATCCACATCCGGGAGGCCTTATGGACCCCCCCCTGAGCCAGAGCTTGATTCATTTCTATTTCTTGGGGCCACAAAGTAGTTTGGGGCTTTATTACTATCCTGTACCTATGCCATGCTTTACTGCTTTATTTAAGATTGTGCGTGGAGCACCTGTACTGTTTTTGATGCGGAGTGTTTTCGCGGTATCGACAAGCCCAGTCACACTTTCGGGTTCCCAGTCGTTTACAGCCATTGACGCAAACCCTGGGTCCGTTCCGGAGCCGGCCAACTTCGTTGCGGGTAGCTTAGTGGGGTGGCCCCCTGAAATATTTCTGAATCCTGTGATCGCTTTGTCGTGAATGCCTTGTTGGGTTTTGAGTTGGTTTTTCCGAGGTTGATCGAGTGTGTGTTGCTATTTGTGCACCCCTGCAGGGTAAAACTTTCTGAAAGCCGTGTCCGCGGTTATGGACGACTTGGAGCACAGTATCTCGATCATAGACAAGCATAACTAAAGTAGTGCTATAAATTTGACCAAATATGTGACTAGTAGTCAGATTCAAATACAACGGAATGGATATTAAAAATGCCAACAACTGGTGAAGCTGAGGTTCCTTGCGTCTTGTTATATCTGCCTAGTAAGTATTGCAACTCCAATGGAATGTGATAAAAGTGCCAACCACTGCTGGGTTTTGGGGTTCCTCAGGACAATTATATCTGACTAGTAATGTCCCAACTACAATGGAATGGTAATTAAAACTTCCCACTACTTATGCTATCAGGACGGCCCAAGCTATCTATATCTGACTAGTAAGTGCTTCAATTATAATGGAATGAATAAAACTACTAACTGTGTGAGTTCCTTGGTCCGACTTCCTCGTTTGGTCTCGAGGGGGAAATACCAGGATGGGTTTGTTTCGTGTTAGCTTCAGGTAGGATCCGAATAGGTCTTTCTTACCCCTCTCTAATAGCCGCCAGTGATACCGAGTCTCTATAGGTTGTTTAGTGCCGCTGCGCTGCCGCTTCAGCCCACCATACATATGTAGGCGAGAGCTGCCGCATTCTAGCCTCGCCGTGTACTGGCCTCAGTACTGACGCTCCTCTTTTTCCTTTGCCCTTTGTCGGCACCCCTTTTATTTTAGCAGGTTTGAGATCGCCATCGTTAGCAGGGTTACCCTTCCGGCTTGGCCTGGGCAGGGTTATGGACGCCATTGGTTATTCTTCAGGGCTCTTAGCCCCATTTGCATTTTGTCCGTAGTCGGACGCTCTATCGTTTCAAGGTGATTTGGATCTTTGTATATTATATCCGTATTCTTGACTCATGGAGTCGCTGTTGTATATATATCTGTTCTGTGGGTCCCATCGAGGACTGTTGTGTAATGGTATTACTTCGTTTTCCACCCGCACGAAAGTGCCTGGTGGGTGTCCTTGAATCATTTCTATGCGGGTTTGGCGGGAAGCGCTAAAACTTGCATAGGGCCGATTTGAGGGTGTTACAGGCGGGGGATTAAATGGGCGCGGCTGGTATGGCTCCTCCTCGCTGCTCCGTTGGTCAAGGGGTGGACAGGGGGTGGCGGTGAGGTCACGGCTAGTAGCTAGGCGTCGTGGGAGAGGGCGGTGCGGCGTGCAGCGACTGTTCATGGTCCACCGGCATGGCTGGCTCGGTATGGGCATGTCACTGGTGCAACGGTGGAGATGAGCTCCTCCACTGCACGGCCAAGTACCTGGAATGATCATGGGAAAGATATGGAGTTGATTGCAGTACAATTTGTGAGCAATTGATAGATCAAAACAGTGTATAGTGGTTGAGGTTGTACTCTATCTGCTAAGTGTTCGACTTAATGGCCGCATGAAATTACTTTGGAATTTTTGAATGATTTGTGGTGAGTGATCTTGTCCTATGATTGGTAGTCTATGTTTGCTGGGATTTGTCAAGTGGAAGTTGTTTGAGTGGTTTTTGAAAAGTGATGATCTAGGCATATGAACTTGATTCAATTTTGAATTGCCTCTTAAATAGATTTGAAAATAGTTTCTGTCATTTTGTATAGTTTGCTTGGGCTCACTTTTACTTGGTCTAGCAAGGGGTGAAAACAATTGGAATTGTTTCTATTAGAAATCTTTTACTATGGATACCCAAAGTGGGCTAGTGGTTAATATTGGCAAAAGTGACCATATGATCATAGGATCCATATTTGACTTTCTTTTCATTTGATTTTGTTTGTAATTGACCTAGATGATGTGGTAAACCTTTTTAAACTAATCCTTAACCTTTGTAGCAATCAAACATGGCAAATGCAAGCATTCATACATTAATGCAAATCACACATGCACTCATATAAATTTTAATAGTAAAAGTTTTTATTAAGCCTAAACTTGGGTGATTAGAAATTGATAAGCTTGATTAATATTTTTGAGGTGTTACATGGTCACCACATGCATGATGCCACTCTTAGCAAAGATAAAGGCAAGCTTGCACCTCTCTATGGGAGTAATGCCACTATTGGGGAGTCCAAGGAACTCAAGCCTCTTCACAATTTGTTGTTGAGGATGTTTCGCCACACCATTGCTCCTAGTGCTGGAAATGATGATGCTATTCAGGGTGGTCTTGTCAACTTGCTCCATCATGCTCACAAAGTGGTTTGTGTTGGGCCTACTACTGAAGGATACAACATTGATATCATGGACTTCATTTTTTAGGAGATGTATCATGCCATACTTTGCAGAAAATCCCCTCCATATGCAGCTCTTGTGATGCGGCTCATCAACACGTAGCCTCATGGTTCACCTCTTGCCCTTCCTCCTAATCTTGAAGAACATATTTCTGCGACCCTCCAAGAGAAAGGGAGGATGGGTCTAGCTCCTAGACATCAGTATGCTAGTGAAGATGAAGAAATTTCCAAGGCAAAGCGGGCTCCCACTCCTCCAAGGGGCTCTAGGAGGAAGATCACCTCCAATGTTCATATGCCACCTTTCACTCGTGAGTATGTCCAGGAAAAGTTGAAGAAGGCATCTGACATGGGTATGATTACTCGGATGCTCACTATTCGCTACCCAACATTGGGTAAAAGGCCTATAGCCCATGAAGATTCCAGATAAAAGCCCAAGGAAGCAACCGACAGAGACTCTTATTGTATTAGGAAAGAAACCACGAACCGACATTATGTTGGTATTGTAATCACACGTGTATGAAACCTATCCGCATACAGCTTTGAGACCCGGCCTATTATATATAGGACGGGAGAAGCCCAAGCGAGGGTACACCAAAATCTAGAAGACAACTTATAATAGAGTGTTTTCCTAATATTCAGGCGACTTTGTTCTTGATACGCTCGACTTTTGACGTAGAGCTCATTGGGAACCCCAAGAGGAAGGTACGATGAGCACAACAATAAGTTTTCCCTCAGTTATGAAACCAAGGTTTAATCGAACCAGTAGGAGCAAGGAAACACCCCAAAGGTGTTACTAGCTAAGCTTTGGCAGGGCGCACTACCGGTGCTAGTAGCAATGTGGAGACCTGCACAACACAACCACAGAACTTTTTCCCCAACTTGCGATGAGGTTGTCAATCTCACCGTGTTTTGCGGAAAACAAAGGATTAAATGTATCGAATGGAAAGAAGTAAAAGTTTGCAGAAAGTAAACACAAAGCAGAAACAGTTTATAGATTGTATGTAAAGAAAAAGGACCGGGATCCATAGTTCACTAGAGGTGGCTCTCCTTAGATAAATAACATGCTGGGTGAACAAATTACAGCGGGGCAATTGACAAACACCGAGAAAGCAATACATGCATATACTAATCATTGACTCCTCTGAGACTTGATTGGGCATTACAACATAATACATAGACCGCCATCCAACCGCACCTATGACTAATAATCCACCTTCAGGTTATCATCCGAACCCCCTCCAGTATTAAGTTGCAAGCAACAGATTATTGCTTTACGAACTGCGTGTAAAGTAAACAATACAATTGCTCTATGAACAAAGGATTGTTGTTTTCTCCCTAGTAGCAACATCACATCTAGTACCTTGGAGATTTCTGTCACTTCCCCAGATTACCAGAGGCATGAACCCACTATCGAGCATAAATACTAACTCTCGGAGTTGCTAGCATCTACTTGGCCAAGATAGCTACTAACAACGGAAAGCATGCAAGATCTCAAATAACAAAGACATGATAGAATCAATAATCAATCTAAAATAGCATCTCAATATCCATCGGATCCCCGCAAACACAACATGTATGAATTACAAATAGATGATCTTGATCATGAACGGAGCTCACAAGAACTAAACATGAAAGCACAAAGGAGGAGAAACCAGCCATCTAGCTACTACATGGATCCGTAGTCCAAGGATGAACTACTCATGCATCACACCGGAGGCTTGCATGGCGATGAAGAAGGCCTCCAGGGTGAATTCCCCTCTCCGGCAGGGTGCCGGGAAGAGCTTCAGATCCCTCCCGATCTAGGGATGGAGATTACGGCGGCTACAGACTCTTTCGTGAATTTTTGATCGGGTACTTAGGGTTTTCGTCCTGAGGGCATCTTATAGTCGGAAGGGGAGGCCGAGGGGGTGCATGGGCTAGCCACACCACCCCCTGGCGCGGGCCAGGCCTGGCCGCACGGCCAGATGGTGTGGCCGCCCTCTAGCCCCTCTCTGTCTCGTATTCTGGCACTTGATCCCTTCCGGAAAAATAGGCACTTTGGCTTTTGTCCCGTCCAATTCCGAGAATATTCATTTTCTGACTTTCCTGGAACCAAAAACAGCAGAAAACAGGCACACTGTGGCTCTTGTTAATAGGTTAGTCCAAGAAATCATATGAAAAGTACTCCAAAGTTGGAATAAAACACAAGAAAGTGGATAAAAACAAGCATGGAACATCAAAAATTACAGATACATTTGCAATGTATCAGTTCTCATTGTTTTCCTGACATCCGACAAAATCCCCAGCATTCTCTTTTCCGCGAAACCCCAAGTCCGTCACCATGGGCATTGCCGAGGTTACCCCTCGTCAATTGGCACCGTCTGTGGGAAACCTGAATGTTGGAACCACGGATTCGGCGGAACGCTGTCCACCAAGCGTCAACTCGACGAAAGCAAATCCACACCCACCCACCCTTACATTGGTACCCGCTGATTTCAACGGATCTGATCTAATCATCGGAAGCCTCCACTTCCAAGCAGACTACATGCAAGGACCACACCCTTCGGCCCTGGTCGCATTAGAACCGTCGGTGGAAAAGGCCACGCCCGTAGCAGTACCAGCATCACCCGTTGGATCCTCCACAGACATCACAGCTCAGATTGAAACAGGAAAAGAAGGTCACCAATCAATCTCACCACATGGAGCAAACCCGACAAACTCAGAACCCGAAGAAAGCAGCGAAACATCGACTTCTAAGAGAGGATGGCAAAAATTTATCCAGAACTACAATGTCGGAGTACTACAAGAACACCCACAGAAGCAAAAGACAAGGCCGCCAAGCCACATATAACACGCCACCAAGTGTACATGATCAACGGAGATACCTCAATGCCACGCGACGAAAACGGTAATCCTATCATAAACCCCGATGATATTTTGTTAGATGACCATGCAGGAAACCATGGCAACAAAGGAGAACACAACAACGGAGGAGAAACAACAGATAATCGCATAGTCCGAGGAGGAGGCGGAGAACCATGCACAGAAGAGAGAACAGGACTTCGGTTACCAGCGTCGGCATGGCAAAAAGCAAGAGAGGCAATTTCGGGAGCAGTCCTGATGACGTCAGATGCTTCACAGGAGGATCTACTGGCGTACCAATATTTTCTCCACCACAAGAAGAGAGACCTACTCCGTATGCAAAGACAGCTCGATGAAAGAAAAAGGCTAGCCGATGAATCGAGTTTACGATGGGCCCAACAAAGCTCTACCCGAGGGTCAAGGAGTGTGACAGGAGCAGCACCACCAAGAAGGGCGACATCTCGATTACAAAATATTCCTGAAGCAGAAAGAAGTGGAATCATCCGAGATCTCGACCTATCATTCATGTCAATCGATCAAGCCGGAAACATCAAAGCAAAAACAGCTAAGTCAGCCATTGTGGCCGCACAAACATATCTTATCACCACCCAACCCGCACCCGACGATCCGCGTGTGGCCCTCCACTGCTCATCTTTGATGAACCTCGGCATGGTAGGAGCCTCACTCACGGAAGCAGAACAAGGACTCACACAAAGGTCCCCACGCCGTCACAACAGTCCTCGGCAAGTAGGACACACCCGGCGATCTCGATCACCACACCAGGCGCACCTCGTAGGATCCGAGCCGCGAAGCAACACAAGGAACGACAACACCCAGTATAGGAGCAGCGGACCCAGAGACGAAAGCCGCACCCGATGATATCAAGATGGAGATGACAAAGATGACCACAAATTATGCGGGGCCAGCTGTTTCACGCAGAGGATTCGCAAAGCCTCAGTACCGAAAGACTTTAAACTTCCACATTACCGACACAAATATGATGGGCTCCAGGAATCTGAAGCTGGGTTAGCAGATTATCTAGCCACCTTCAAATTACAGGGCAGATCCACAACTACTGTGATGCAAAGTCTACAACTACACCTCACCGGTGCCGCAAGATCATGGTTAAGGCAGTTACCCGAAGATTCAATTGGTAGCTGGAACGATCTAGAAGATAAGTTCATCCGACACTTTCATTCTACATTCAAGTGACCAGCATCCTTGGAACAGTTGCGAGCGTCTAAACAAAAATCTGGAGAGTCAATAAGAGCGTTCATACAGAGATGGAATATTATCAAAAACTCAGTTGAGTCCATATCCGACGAAAGGGCCATTGACGCCTTCAACGACGGCCTCCATCACCGAGAATTTATAGAAGAGCTGGGTCGGGTGAAACCAAAGATAGTATCATAGTTGATGGAAATAGCAAACCGCTAGGCTGATGGAGAAAACGTGCTACACAATAAGCGTGTGCGGTCACCCGAGGAAGATAGGGATAAACGCGGCAATGACAGAAGACCAAGGAACAACGATGGGAATGCAGGACCAAGTTACGTCACAGTAGGTTTTTCGGGTAAAGGTAACAACAGAAGCAACGACAATAATGGCGGATATCGTCAAAACAGAGACGACATCAGAGGAAGCTAGTCCGCACAACGATATCAGCCAAGAGCCTGAGACCCACCTATGTCCGCAATACAAATGCTAGAAGGACCCTGTAATATGCATTTTTACATCGACTCAGCAGGCAGGCGGCAATCCAATATCTTGATGAAAGACTGCCGAACATTCTTGAAGATGTAGGAGTTATGCAACGCGAAGGCATCCGAAGCAGCAAACCGAGGGTACACATCCACGCCTGGTGCACTCGCTACCGGTGCACCACCACCAGCTACACCACCACAAAATTCAAACGATCAAAACAATGAGTACCCCAGATCAAAAGGAGCAATGTCTATGATTCAGAAAGGGCGTCAACCCAACAGAATTTAGAAGCTCATCACAAGACAAATCAATATGGCGCAAACATCAACATCAGCTACACCCGAATATCTCCATTGGTCAGAGCAAGAAATCAAATTTAGCAGAGCAGATCACCCACTTTGGGTCCCACGACAAGGTCATTCAGCCCTGATTGTTGAAGCACAAATTGGTAGATTCGATATGAGCAAGGTCTTCATGGATGCAGGCAGTAGCATAAATCTGATCTGCGCAAAAACATTGCGAACAATAGGTTATCCCCTAGATAATCTCGCTCCAACAGAAACCACTTTCCATGGAATAGTACCAGGTAAAGCCGAAATTCCTTTAGGCAAAGCTTTTCTTGACGTTGTTTTTGGTTCCAAAATAAATTTCAGGTGAGAAAAACTCGAATTCGAAGTCATAGATTGGCCATCACAATACAATGCAATCCTGGGATGACCAGCCTTTGCACGATTCATGGAAGTACCACATTACGCATACTTAGTAATGACAATGCCAGCACCAAAGGGAATTATCATGGTACAAGGAAGCTTCACACGTGCGGATAGCTGTGAACGAGAGTTCAACAAAATTTCTGAATCTTTCGGGATGGCAACAGAGTTCGAGCAACTCAAAAGTTCGGCAAACGAATAACCTCTGGAGGTAGCACGTGTCAATCTCGATCAGGCTTTTGGCATGGCAAAGGACACAAAAGAAGTACAGATCCACCCTGCTGACCCGATGAAAACAACATTTGTGGCTTCTAAGCTTGATCCCGCATAGGAAAGCGCGCTCATCGAGTTCCTCCGTGAGCACTGGGAGATTTTTGCATGGCTACCTTCCGACATGACGGGAATCCCTAGGGAACTCGCAGAGCACGCACTAAATTTAGATCCAAAGGCAAAGCTAGTAAAACAATTGCTTCGATGCTTCACAGAACCAAAACGCAAGACCATTTGAGCTCCATCGCCTAACTAATGCCAATGTTATAAAAGAATTAACAAAATCAGAGTGGCTTGCAAACCTAGTATGTGTTCCGAAGAAAAACACTACAGAACTTCGGATGTGCATCGACTTTACTGAGTTGAACAAACATTGTCCAAAAGATCACTTCCCATTGTCGCGAATCGACCAAATCATCGATGCAACTGCGGGATGCGGACGTCTTTCTTTCTTGGACGCTTACTCAGGTTACCACTAGATCTGTATGAAGGAAGAAGATCAGGAGAAAAGAGTGTTTATCACGCCTTATGGTGTATTCTGCTACACAACGATGCCGTTTGGCCTCAAGAACGCTGGAGCAACATATCATCGGATGATGCAGAAGTGCCTAGGAAGTCAAATAGGCACAAACATGCAAGTATATATTGATGATGTCATAGTTACCACAAGTCAAGGATCTGTGTTGATAAAGGACCTAGAAGAAACATTCAGAAATCTCGACAGGTTTAGCATCAAACTGAATCTGAAGAAATGTTCCTTTGGAGTCCCAGCAGGGCAACTCCTCGGATATTTAGTATCATCTAGAGGATTCGAGGATAATCCCGACAAAATACAAGCAATCCTCATAATGAAGAAGCCAACAAATCTACGTGGTGTACAACAACTGGCGGGACAAGTGGCGGCTCTAAGTCATTTTATCGCAAGATTAGAAGAAAAAGCATTGCCATTATATGCCCTCATGAGGAAATCAGAAAAATTCGAATGGACGGAAGAAGCTCATCGTGCCTTCGAAGATCTCAAAAGAACACTTTCGACATCTCCTGTCGTCGTGTCACCAAAAGAAAAGGAACCCGTGCTCCTTTATATTGCTGCTACACATCAGTCAGCACGGTTCTGGTCGTAGAGCGACCCGAAGAAGGAAAGACCCACGACATGCAGAGACTAGTTTACTTCCCGAGCGAGGTTTTATCGCCATCTAAACAAAGGTACCCAAACTACCAGAAACTAGCTTACGGGGTATTTATGACATCACGAAATCTATGCCACTATTTTTCGAAGCACCCGACCGTAGTGGTCAACGAGGCACCTTTGTCAAGCATCCTCAACAATACAGAAGCAACTGGGTGTGTTTCTCTATGGGGCATCGAATTATCCCCTCGGGATATCACTTATGAGAAGCGCGAAGCAATTAAGTCACAAGTTCTGTCGGATTTCATCACAGAGTGGACGGAATTGCAATGTGCGGGTCCACTAGGCCTTTCTAGCACATGGACAATGTACTTTGATGGATCAACAAGAACGGAGGGAGCAGGAGTTGTACTAATATCACCTCAAGGAGAAAAAATGAGCTATATTCTTCGGATGAGCTTTACAAACGCATCCAATAACGAAGTGGAATACGAGGTCCTGTTGCATGGCATGTGGATGGCCAAAGCTTGTGGTGCAACTCGCCTCAAAATATTCAGAGATTCCAATCTTGTGGCACAGCAGGCAATGAACAAATGTGATGTTGTCAGCAAAAATATGGTTGCTTATCGCAACTTATATTGCATCATGGAGGCTCAATTTGATGGGTGTGAAGTATTGATGACCCACAAGTATAGGGGGTGTATCGCAGTATTTTCGATAAGAGTGTCAAACCCAACGAGGAGCAGAAGGTGCTGGCTAGTGGTATGGATCAGGAATTCTCTACAACTACTTAGCAAACGAATATTTAGGGTTTTTTGATAAAGCAAGTAAACAAAGTACGAGTAAATAAAAGACAATAAGAATGAATGCAGCAAGTGTCCCAATCCTTTATGCAGCAAAGGACAAGCCGGTTGTATTTCTATAGATGACCAAACGTTCTCGAGGACACATGGGAAGACTGTCAAGTGCTTTCGCTTCATATAGTCGATTAATCTTCTCTAGCTTGCTAAGTGTTGTGTGGGTGAACCTGTGCTAATGTACCGCCCCATCCAAGACTAAATACATACTTGTGATTATACCCCTTGCAAACATCCGTAAGTACAAGAAATTAATTAAGGTAGAAACCTAACCACAACTTTAAACTCTAAGACCCTTACGTCCCTTGTGCAATGGTTTCCTAACGGGGGTTCAGGTTTCTGCCACTCCGGCAAGCCCTACGATTAGTAGCCAAATACACAATGCATTCCCCTAGGCCCATATAGGTGAAGTGTCATGTAGTCGACGTTCACATGACACCACCAGAAGAAGTACACCACAACTTAAATAACAATCTATTGAATATTTCTCAACGCAATTCCACTACTAACAACAAGACTTCTCCCATGTTCTCAAGAACAAAACGAACTACTCACAAGACATCATATGGATCATGATCAGAGATGGAATAATGATGTGTAACAATCTGAACATAAACAATAATTCAATGGTTCACTCAATAGCATCAACTACAAAGAGTAATCAACACCGGGAAAGTTTCCCCTATGAACTATAGCAAGATTCAACCAATTGTTACAGCAATATGGAGATGGTGATGAGGGTGATGATGGTGATGATGATGATGATCCCGATGAAGTCCAGCTGGATGGTGGTTGATGGCGACGATCTCCCCTCTCCGGGAAGGAATTCCCCTGGCAGAAATCTGTCTGCCGGAGAGATCTTTCTCTCTCGGTGTTTTTCGCCCCGCAGAGGCGGCAGAATCTTTCTGTGGTTGCTCCCCGAGTCTTAGGGTTTCTTGGGGATGATATACGCCAGAGGAGAGAGGCTGGAGTGGGCCAGGGCGGCCACACCACTCCCAGGCGTGGCCTAGGCCTACCCGTGCCATGGGGTGGTGTGGGCCCCCTGTGGCCCACCTCCACTCCATCTTCTGGCATCCTGAATCTTCTAGAAAAATAGAATTTTCCGTATATTTTCCCGGATTTTCTGATCTTCGCGAATTTTGCCTCCAAACAGCTCCTTTTCCATCAGAATCCTGACTGCAGCGGTCCATGCTCCAAAAGTCATCAACCATGCTAAAATAGATGAAATAACAGAAGTATCACCTCTCAATATGAAATATATCAATGAATAATAGTGAATTAAGACATAGAATAGTGATGCAAAATGGACGTATCAACTCCCCCCAAGCTTAGACTTTGCTTGTCCCCAAGCGAAACTGAGCTCAATAAACATGACCTCGGGTTTATGGAGTGAAGAGTCAATAAAAGAATACGAACAAGAAGCATCACATTCATCAAATACATAGATCATAATAGAAGACAACTCACTATTATATAACTCAACTTGCAATGAGTAAAGGAAACTCAATAAAGATACATAAAGTGAATCAGAATTGGCAATGGCAAACTTAGCTCTTTGTCGAAGAATAGTTGATAATTTGCTGGAGTTCACAAATAGCTGGTTTTTCAATGAAAGCTTTCAAAGTAGTAAACTTCAACATAAGAGCAATGTGCAAAACAAGGAACATAAGAAACATGAATGCATAATTCATCATATGAATGAATGAAACACATCAACTCAAAATACTTGCTGAGATAGAAGGGAATAGGTTTACTGACTCAACTACAAAGAAAAAGAAAGGCCCTTCAAAGAGGGAAGCAGGGATTGCAAGTCTCATAAAGAGCTCCCAAAAATTATGATACTTACTAGCTTTCAACTCTCATTGCCCCTATCATAGGCATCTTTAGGTGATTAAGGTGAAAGTGAGGTCCAATGTGAGTTATATGCTTGACAGACTATAAACTGAAAATCCCAAGTCCCTTGAGTACGAGGGTCGCTCCTCATGCTACTCAACTTTAGTTACCGGTAAGTTCTTGTCATCGTAAGTATGTGCGTATCATTGAGAACCGCCAACGGGGTACCCCTTGCCCGATGATACGGAAGAATCCCCATATCAAAATGACAAGGCAAGCAGACAATGAATATCTCAGCAATCTTCTTATTTACCATGGGAAAATGGTGCTTTTTTCTCTCTTTCCTCTTTTCATAGTATCTCTTTTTTTTCTATTTTCTTTTTCTCAATAGCTATCTCTCTCTTTTTTTATAAGAAGAATGCTTCATAGATATCATTATGGTTACGCTGCAGGTTTCCACCATGTCAGCATGGATTAGACCAGCGGCTCAGGCGTTTCTCTAACACACATACATAACTCCATGGACTTACAAGCTCCCCTTTTATTTCACACCGACGACATCCGCAAACAAAAGAGCAAGGTATCAACTGGGTATATAATTACAAGTGTTGAAAGCGTTCCCCGTGACAACACGGTTCTGCTAATCCCCAGCCTATAATTTGCAAGCATATAACTTTCATGGAGAGTTCACAATGGTTCAGGTTTATTAAGTGCGGAAAATAAAGTGTACCATCAAGTCCGTGAGAGCTGTAATCACTATTTTTTCACATAACAAGTTTAATTTGGGAGGTAGATAAAACAAGAATTTACTTGGAATAGCAATAATGCTACTAGGTAGGTATGGTGGACACAAATGGCAAAGGTTTTGGTTTAAAGGAGTAGATGCACGAGAAGAATACCCTCTCAGTACAGGTTTTTGGCTAGCAAGGCTGGGTAGCAAGTACAAGAGTTGAAGGAAACAAACAAACATACAAGTGATAAAGACAAACATGCAATCTTCCTTGGAAGCACAAAAGATCTTAACTAGAGAATACTAGACTTATGAGCAAATCAAGAAAGAAAGATGATGATTTTTTTCTCTAGAGTACTTCTATCTTTTTCTTTTCAACTCTCAAAAAGGTGTTGCTACTGACCGAGCCAGGTTTGCCAAAACCAACTAAATTAACTCAATGATCCCAAAGTGATACCAATACTAACAACAAGATCAATCATATAACCACGAATTGAAAACTAACATAAGCTATGCAAAAGAGTGAATGATAGAACTTCTCATTAATAGTACATAACGGCAACTCACACCAAGGGATACAAATCTAACGAGAGAGGGGACACTTACATAATGCAAACCATACTACAAAATAACTCCTCTATTCATGACATGACTCTACTAATGAGGTAAAAAGATAGAAGATAGTGATATGATACCGCGGCACTCCCCCAAGCTTGGAATAAACCAAGGGGATGCCAAACCTGATGACGAATTACTCCTTCGGTGGTGGTGGTATCCTCTCGATGAGCTCTCTGATAAGTTTCCCAAAGGCCTCAATTTTGAAGGTGAGATTACGAATAAGCTCCGAGTTTTGCTCAATGCGGCTCATGATCATGTTGGGTTGAGAATTCCAGCTCTTGCTATTCTTTCCCCACTCTTCCTCCTTGAAGTTTTCTTTTCCTGCATGGTTATGGGTAAAGGTATGGAAGGTACTCTTGGTGTTCGGAGAAGGAGTCCTTGGTACCAAGCAGTGACGCGGAAGCTTCCCTCCAGTTGACATCCGTGCCATCCTTCTGATCCTGGCAGGGTTCGCCACCACTCCAATGCTTGCAACGGTAGTGCTGGTGTGCTTTTCCTCCTCTTCACCTTCACTCTTTATTTCCTTCTCCTTCCCAGGGTCTTGGAGGTCTTCCTCCATGGGTTCCTTCCCTTTATCCTTGGCGGACACCATTGTGCTTCTAAACCTTCAAAGAGTATGTCCTGACAGAAACAGGTCGAAACAAAAACACGATGAAAACACGATATACGAACCTCAGGGGATCCGTGGGGTTATATATTACGAAGTTTCATATCAAAAGGAAGGTACTGGGAGAAAACAAGTCGGAGGCGGAGTCCGGAGTGGCCTCACCACCTGGTGGCACGGCCAGGGGTGGGCCCGCGCCATAGGGTGGTGTGGACCACCCTGGCTCAGTTTCCGTTTCTTTTTCGCTTCGTAGCTTTTCTTATTGACTAAAAGCTGCAAAAATATAGTTGGATTGTATTTTCGCAGAACTTTTCTTACCAGAACTGTTACCTAGTTGGAAACGGACTCTACAGGTCTCTGAATTTGGTATTTAATGGATCCTTCCGGAGTCATCTCTTGAATAACATCAATATCTTCATCTTCATATACTTATTACATGAGTCATAAAACCTTTCTCTTTCTTATTACACCATTATCTCCACTTCCTGGAAATTTCTTTCACACAAAACTTCACACAGTTCTTATTAGCAACATTAGTATAAGTGAAGTGATAAAACCTTTTGAGTCCAACTTCAACTGAAAACCATCAAAACAAAGCTACTGTAGCAACTCATTCCGAAAACCCAAAAAGAATTCAAAAAGGAAATCGAATAAAGAAGCAAATGCAAGATTGGCAAAATCTGTCAAAACAGACCAGCAGGTAAAGATCATTTTTTTCGAAAATCTTCTGTTGCTCAAATCAAAAAGTGCAAAACTAACTAAAGTTAAATAACAACCTGGGTCAGAAGCACAAAAAATTACAGCTCAATCTGATAGATAGAAATCTCTCACGAATTTTTACGGTGAAACACAAAAATCTGTTTCGGGACAGCAACTTCCCCAAATCTTACTTCTCTCTCATTAGAAGTTGATCTTGACACAAAAACCAAACAAAATGGATAAGGAGCGGTTATTACTGAAGTAATAACTTCCAAGACTCAAAGAAACAAAAACAAACTAAAAGCAAAAACAAATTGGGTTGTCTCCCATAAAGCTCTTTCTTTATAGCCATTAAGATGGGCATGATAATTTTGAAGAAGCTCTCATAGGGATAGGAGTTGAAGTGAAAGAGAGCATTAAGAAGAAAAAACACACACTCATTTAAGTCTAACCCACTTCCTATGCAAGGGGATTTTGTAAACAAACAAGTTGTTGAAACCAAAGGCAACTTGCATAAGAAGGCAAAAGAAGTGCAACATAAAGACTTTCAGCACAAAACGGGGAAACTTGATATTATTGAGATGCATAAGAACACTTTTCCATCTCTCATAATAACTTTTAGTATCATGCATAAACTTAACAATATAACTATCACAAGGGCCATCATAACAATGATCACTTATTCTAACAGAAAACACAGGAATACTAGCTCTCATAGCACTACTATGTGAAACAATATTAGAGGTATCCTTACAAAGGATAGTGTGTCCCTCTTCCTCATACTTAGTGACAAAGTCTTCCACATTTGCTATTATAGGTTCATCAACCATTTGTTTATCAGGTTCAACAGCTTTACTTGTACTTTCATTAACCATACTAGCTATCATAGAATGCTCCTTTACCTTAACTTGAAAAGGCATTTTCTCAATATAAGGTTTAGGTAAAACATGATTAGCAGCATAAACTTCAGTATTTCTTGCAGGAACACTCTTAGCAACATCTTTATAAGGTTCATGATACTTATTCCACTTCTTTTTAGGCACTTCAATAGGAAGCAAAGGCCTTAAAATAAGAAGCAATAGCTTGAGAGTCTAGACCATAAGCATTTTTAATATTTTGAAAGTCATCAGTTCCCATAAAAGATTCAATGCAATCATAATCATAATTTATACCTGACTTTCTACCTTTGTCATTCTCCCAAGCTTCAGCATTGTCTTGAATACGGTCCAGAATATCCCATTTAACTTCTTCTTCCATACGAGTGAATGATCCAGCACAAGAAGCATCCAATAAATCCTTGTCATGAAGAGAAAGCCTTGCATAAAAGTTATTGATAATAATATTGTTGGGGAGCTCATGAATGGGACATTTGAGCATTAGTAACTTTAATCTCCCCCAAGCTTGGGATGTACTCTCTCCATCAAGAGGCCAAAATTTGTATATTTGATTCCGATCTTTATGAATCTCACTAGGAGGATAAAACTTTGAATAAAAGAGAGGCACTATTTCCTCACATTCCAGAGCTTGACCATTCTTCAACAGCTTATACCATTCCTCAGCTCTTCCTTTCAGTGATAATGAGAATAACTTCTTCTTAACTTGATCTGTAGTAATACCTGCACACTTGAACAACCCGCATAATTCGTGTATAAAGAGTAAATGATCACCGGGATGGACAGTTCCATCCCCAACATAGTAGTCATCCATAACACGATCAATAATTCTTGTAGGTATTTTGAAAACATCTTTCTCAGCAGGTGGTGGCTTATCTACTACCTTAGCAGTGGTAGTAGCATTACCAAATAAGAAACTCAACGAATTATCCATAACGAAAATAAAGCAACTAGCAGAAGTAAACAATACTCACAGTAGAAGTTTCCTTTACCAGTTCCACTCTCCAATAGTGCTTCACTCCCCGGCAACGGCGCCAGAAAATAGTCTTGATGACCCACAAGTATAGGGGGTGTTTCGCAGTATTTTCGATAAGTAAGAGTGTCGAACCCAACGAGGAGCAGAAGGTGCTGGCTAGTGGTATGGATCAGGAATTCTCTGCAAATACTTCGCAAACGGATTTTTAGGGGTTTTCGATAAAGCAAGTAAACAAAGTACGAGTAAATAAAAGACAGTAAGAATGAATGCAGCAAGTGGCCCAATCCTTTATGCAGCAAAGGACAAGCCGGTTGTATTTCTATAGATGACCAAACGTTCTCGAGGACACATGGGAAGACTGTCAAGTGCTTTCGCTTCATATAGTCGATTAATCTTCTCTAGCTTGCTAAGTGTTGTGTGGGTGAACCTGTGCTAATGTACCGCCCCATCCAAGACTAAATACATACTTGTGATTATACCCCTTGCAAACATCCGTAAGTACAAGAAAGTAATTAAGGTAGAAACCTAACCACAGCTTTAAACTCTAAGACCCTTATGTCCCTTGTGCAATGGTTTCCTAATGGGGGTTCAGGTTCCTGTCACTCCGGCAACCCCTACGATTAGTAGCCAAATACACAATGCATTCCCCTAGGCCCATATAGGTGAAGTGTCATGTAGTCGACGTTCACATGACACCACTAGAAGAAGTACACCACAACTTAAATAACAATCTGTTGAATCTTTCTCAATGCAATTCCACTACTAACAACAAGACTTCTCCCATGTCCTCAAGAACAAAACGAACTACTCACAAGACATCATATGGATCATGATGAGAGATGGAATAATGATGTATAACAATCTGAACATAAACAATAATTCAATGGTTCACTTAATAGCATCAACTACAAAGAGTAATCAACACCGGGAAAGTTTCCCCTATGAACTATAGCAAGATTCAACCAATTGTTACAGCAATATGGAGATGGTGATGAGGGTGCTGATGGTGATGATGATGGTGATGATGATGATGATCCTGATGAAGTCCAGCTTGATGGTGGTGTTGATGGCGACGATCTCCCCTCTCCGGGAAGGAATTCCCCAGGCAGAAATCTGTCTGCCAGAGAGATCTTTCTCTCTCGGTTTTCCGCCTTGTAGAGGCGGCAGAATCTTTCTGTGGTCGTTCCCCGAGTCTTAGGGTTTCATGGGGATGATATACGCCAGAGGAGAGAGGCTGGAGTGGGCCAGGGCGGCCACACCACTCCCAGGCGTGGCCTAGGCCTACCCGCGCCATGGGGTGGTGTGGGCCCCCTGTGGCCCACCTCCACTCCATCTTCTGGCATCCTGAGTCTTCTAGAAAAATAGAATTTTCCGTATATTTTCCTGGATTTTCTGATCTTCGCGAATTTTGCCTCCAAACAGCACCTTTTCCATCAGAATCCTGACTGCAGCGGTCCATGCTCCAAAAGTCATCAACCATGCAAAAATAGATGAAATAACATAAGTATCACCTCTCAATATGAAATATATCAATGAATAATAGTGAATTAAGACATAGAATAGTGATGCAAAATGGACGTATCAAGTATCACATATAGGAAGAGCAAGCAATGAGGAAGCCGACAATCTAGCAAACATCGGATCACTGTGTTTACCAATACCACTAGGAGTTTTTTGCGAGGAGATAGTGGAGCGATCAATCAAAGCAAAAAGAGTCTCTGAAGTCGTACCACCAAAAACAAGGAAAAAGAAGCATCCGCAAAAAGAGTCGGGGGCTCCTTCAGAAACGAAGAACATAGAAGATGCCATCAAACAAGAAGAACAAGAAATCAAAGAGGTCGTGCTAATTGAACCAACCTGGATGCAGCCATATATAACATATATGACTAAGGGAAAACTACCAGAGGATGTGATAGAAACTCGGCGAATCACCCGACGATCGAAGGATTTCAGGATAATCAAATGAGAACTATACAAAAGAAGTATTTCGGGTGTGTTTTAACGTTGCGTAACACCTGAAGAAAGAAAAATTATACTGAAAGATATACATGAAGGAGTCTGTGGTCACCATGCTAGTAGCTGAGAAATTGCTGCAAAAGCATTCAGGGCAGAATTTTATTGGCTCACTGCAGTACAAGATGTAAAAGACATTGTCAGAACATGTGAAGCATGTCAACGATTCGCAACAAAGCCTGGAGCACCAGTCGCTGAGATGAATCCCATACCGCTGGCTTGGCCTTTCGCGCAGTGGGGAATTGAAATGGTGGGAAAACTTCACAAATCATCGTCAGGAGGACACGTCTTTCTGCTAGTAGCAGTCGACAAATTCAATAAATGGATTGAAGCAATGCATGTCACCACCCAAGATGGAACTTCGGCTGTGAATTTTATCAAATCTATAGTTTTCTGGTTTGGCGTACCAAACAGCATCATCACGGACAATGGGACCAACTTCACCTCAAATGAATTCAAGGAGTATTGCCAAGAGATGGGCATCAAAATAAGCTACGCTTCGGTAGCTCACCCGCAAACCAATGGACAGGTTGAAAAAGCAAATGGACTAGTTACTGTTAGACTCAAAAAGAGACTCATGGCACCACTTGACAGAGCAAAATGGGCATGGGTGGATGAATTGCCATCTATGTTATGGAGTTTACGTACAACTCCAAATAACTCAACGCATGAGATGCCTTACTTTTTGGTCCACGGTGCGGAAGCCGTGCTTCCAGTTGAAGTGTCACATGAATCACCAAGGGTAGCTGCATATAATGAGGAGGAATCACGAGAAGCACTTGAATATGATGTAGATGCACTTGATGAAGCTCGAGACAAAGCCCTTCCAAGAGCAACTATGTACCAGCAAAACTTGCGCAAAAAGATTGTGGCCTAGGTCCTTCACAGTAGGGGACCTAGTTCTTCGCCTCAAGCAAGATGTCCACAAAAAGCTAGAATCTCCATGGGAAGTACCATACATCGTCACAGAAGTTATTCCTAGAGGAGCATATCAACTACAAGACAAGAAGACAGGAGTAAATTACTCAAATCCGTGGAACGTAGCACAACTACGACGCTTTTATGCATAAGATTATTTGCAATATGGTAAGATTCAAAATTTGGCTTATCAGCCAAGATGTCAAGGAGAAAAGGCTAAAAAATAGCCACCCGCTAAAAGAATAATGTATTGTTGATTTTCTCCTTGTATATAAAGAGATAAGTTATTTGTACCTTAATCTTTTTATTATGTTCAAAAAGATCAATATTTTCCATCGAGCTAACAGCAACTATGAGCCTATGTCTAGATACAGGCATCCGAACATAGCCTCGGGGGCTACTCCCATCGGGAGTGCTAGCGCACACCCGATAGAAATTCTGTTGAATGAAGTACATTGACAAATTGCAAAAAACAAAACCTTTTTGAGTTCTACACCAGTGTATCCTCGAAAAGGTGTTACTCCCATCAGGAGACAGTGTAAAATAATGAAACTATCTGATATAATCAGAAAAATTGGTGGCCTAGCAGGCCAACCACCAATCATGCCAAAAATCTCGGATCACGCTCAGACGCGGGAAAAAAATCTGAATGCCCTGTTCAGAAACATGAAGGTATGACCCCATGATTCATCTTGTGTGGCCTAGTAATCGCACAAGAATGCGCTCTGCCAGTAAAAATCCGTATCAACGATACGATGAAAAATCCTGACAGACGCGTTGGGTACCCGATAAAAAATAGAAAACTGGAATTCAGTATTCGGTAAGACCTCAGCGGCTCGAACTGAATTACGCCAGTAACAAATTCTAGATTCAAGCATGGGGACTTGAGTTAGATGTAGGTCAACTTTGTTTTTGCCCAGGAGCAATTAACTGATTCCTGATCCGTCGAAAGCATCAGACTCGTACCAAAATCCCTAAAAAAAATAAAGTCAAGCAGAATGAGAGAAAGAAGAAAGAAACCTCTGCGACTCAACCTGAAAACTGCGAATTCAGGTAGAGACTCAGGGGATACTAACATGGGTATGATTACTCGGATTCTCACTATTTGCTACCCTACATTGGGTAAAAGGCCTACGGCCCATGAAGATTCCAGATAAAAGCCCAAGGAAGCAACCGACAGAGACTCTTATTGTATTAGGAAAGAAACCACGAACCGACATTATGTTGGTATTGTAATCACACGTGTATGAAACCTATCCGCATATAGCTTTGAGACCCAGCCTATTATATATAGGACATGAGAAGCCCAAGCGAGGGTACATCAAAATCTAGAAGACAACTTGTAATAGAGTGTTTTCCCAATATTCAGGCGACTTTGTTCTCATTGTTTTCCTAACATCCGACGAAATCCCCAGCATTCTCTTTTCCGCGAAACCCCAAGTCCATCACCATGGGCATTGCCGAGGTTACCCCTCGTCATCATCCTTTTGGAAAAAGATGTTGTGTTGCATGAATGTTGATATTCGCAAAGAACAACATGCATCTTATAAAAGCAGCCACATAATTGAGAAGCTTCTTAAGGACATCAAGGCTCAAGGTGAAGAGGAAGAAGAGGAAGAGTATAATCATGAGCATGGGGCTGAACTGTCTGAGGAATCGAATCACACTCTCCTTTGGTGCATGGAACGCAAAGAACAACAACCTAGTTGATTGGAGGACCTTCTCTGGGGTCACATCTGGCTTTATGTCCCAGGATGCATCCTCCTCACGCCCTCACGGCCAAGGCCCCAAGGCTCTAGGTGGTGATGATGACTATGAGGAGGATGAGAGGATGATGATGACAACGAGTGACTCCTTTGGGGCGTAAGTTTGGTCTTTTCCTTTTTGGTGTTTTGATGCCAAAGGGGGAGAATATGTCTATTAGGATCACCCAGGATTTGCATGGGTTGGGCATTAGGTTGCTTCTTATTTTCCCTTTGATCTTAAAACTCGAACATTTGCTTTACTTAGTATGGTTCTTGTGAAACTATCTCCTTTGCATGTACATGCTAGGCCCGGTTCGTTATTGTAATGTTAAAGACTCGGGTGCTAACCTCTCTACTCTATGCGAGCCTTTACCTTATATTCCTTGATATGCGTTATATTACATATATATCTTGCTGCACAAGTCAGGGGAGCATAGTTGTGTTTCGTTTTTAAGAATATCATGCAAAACGTCTTGTTGTCATCGAACACCAAAAAGGGGGAGATTGAAAGGACATTTATTGTCCTACTCAGTTTTAGTGTTCGTTAACAACTTGAGGACCCTTTTTACCATGTGCTAATGGTGTCAGGTTAATCTACTAAAAAGTGAAAAGTCCACGAAAAAGTATCCCTGGCTGAAACAAAGGCTTCATGGAAGATTTAGACCGGAATCTTCGGTCTGGATAGTCCGGAGTCTCCGGTGTGATCCTCAAAACCCGGTCCATGCCAGACAGTATAAGGGTCCGAAGATTGTTCGGAGATGGACTAGAATCTCCCGTGTGAAGTCACAAGCCAGAATCTCTGGTGTGCAAATACCGGAGTCTCAGGTGTTCCCAACTAGAGTTTTGGCATGAGTCTCCGATGTGAACCTCAAAACCAGGTCCGAACCATTCTGTATAGGGGTCCAGAGATTGTCCGGAGATGGACCAGAATCTTCGATGTGAGATAATTGCAGACTGGAATCTCCGGTCTCCAGACCGGAGTCTCCGGTGTGGATTTCCCCAACGGGCAGAAAACGGTCTGAAAGGAGTGGGCCTATAAATAGGGGACTTCATCCCCTAACTCAAGCTGCTCATTTCAGAAAAGAAGAACACCCAAAGTTGAGCCACCAAATCAACAAGATCTCCCCCTCCAACCATCCAAAGTCCTTGATCTTTGGAGAATCAAAGGAGGAGGCCTTGATCTACATCTTCACCAATAGAGATCTTCATTTCCCCCTCATTCACTTGAGGGCCCCTTGCTCTAGTTTTTCATTGGAAACCCTAGGCCTTGATTTGGTTCTTACAAGTTTGTATTTGATTGTTGTGACAACTTGCTTGCATTCGGGAGCCTCCAATTCAGTTATGGATGCGTGCCTCGAACTTGTTGTAAAAGTGTCAGTTTCCACCTCGAAGGCTACCGATATAGTGGAAGAGTGAATCGATCCCTTTGGGGTGAGGTTCACCGGAGAACAAGGGAGGCCTATTGTGGCGTTGGTGGTTTGAAACCACCCCCTCTCCAAACACAGACATACTTCCCCTCAAAAGGAAGGAATTGCGAGAAATCATCCTTGTGTCTCCCGCGTGCTCCATTTCAGTTACCTCTATCCTTTACCACACTTTACTTATATCTTGATCTTGCTTAGTTAGTTGTGCTAGTGTGACATATAGGTAAATTCACCATAGTTGCATATCTAGAGAATTTACCTTTTGTGTCAAACCCTAATTTGAAAAAGAGTAAAATTTGAAGTAGCACCTATTCACCCCCTCTAGGTGCCCATACGATCCTTTCAGCAGTCCTTCGAGTTGTTACACCTGGGCTTGAATGTGGCATCAAAATGGGTTCAACAATTGCTGTGGAGGCATCGCCATCTCGTGATATGGTTTTCCTATGAGGCAAGGAAAAAGTTGCAGCAAATATGAGATCAAAGTGAAAACATTGAAGCACATATAAAAAGCAAAAATATGCAGCACATGTAAGAACCGATAATATACATTACCATGGATTTTTTTTCCTTTCTTTGGACGTGGAGGAGGAAGCTCTTGTTCTAGTTCAGCTTGAGTAGCATTACAACCCTTCTCTATATGTCCAAACTTATCGCACCTTTTGGATTGATATGGTCCTCTTTCTCCTAGCTCTCCACTAGCCTGGATTCTTTGTTTCCTTGGCCTACAAGTAGCCCTTTGTAGAGGTGGAGGAATCATTTCAAAACCAACTTCAACCTTAGGCCATTCATACCTGCCATTCATTGGAGCGATCTCAAACTGATAAGCCATCTTGAATCTGTCTACCGAATAGTATTCATGCACAAAGTCCTCGGTATTTAGTTGTCTAACTTTGCCAAGCAAGTATAAAGCATGAGGGCGTGGTTTTCCAGACACCTCCCATTGTCTACCGGATCATAGGTCTACTCTACCTCATCTTCACACCTTGCCTTATACCTCATTGTGTCGTTGTGCTCAACCATAGTCTCAAAGTTATTTTGATGGCATATGTTCTCATACCCTGGATAAACTCTTCCTTGTCTCCAAAGGTGTCCTTTTCCTTAATGATTGGATTCTCTGGATCATGTGTTGTGTGAGGTGCAAAATAATCACCTACCATACCAGCCTCGTCATTAGGAACACATTCAGGATCGAACTCTTGACTTGGCCTTGTTCTCTTTCTTTTCTGCACCTTTAATCCACGCCTTTCTGCTGGTTGTGCATTAGGAACTACATCATCAACCTTTTTGAAGTACCTCCACTCTTCATTTGCTCCAGCTGGCTCATCTCCATGAGGATCACACCCAAAAGTCATGAAGTGTTCCTTCTCTTCCTCTTCAGCCATTGCTGGCCCTGCAATTGTTTCTCCATATTCCAGAACTTCTGCCCATGCAAATCCCTCAACTTTGATCTCCTCCTCAACCATGTTCGCTGCGGCTTTTATGCCCTCCATAGGCTCATTAATTGCAGCACATGTGCCCACCCCAACCACGTTCGATGCAACATTCATGCCCTCCCCAACCTCATTAGCTGCAACACTTGTGCCCTCCCCACGTGCACCGATTACCATGA